>JAODAL010077919.1:0-13103 GCA_025379985.1 Phyllomedusa bahiana
TTTGTTTTTTTATGCACGTGTGTGCCAGGATGAACAAAAATTGCAATTCTGTCACAGTTATCGGGTGGGTTAAATAAAGTGACAGATTTATGGGCCAGGTCATTACGCGTGCGACAATACCAAATAAGTGTACTTTATCTTTTTTTGGGGTGATTTGTATATTGTAATGGGAAAAGGACTTTGTGTGTGTTATACTTTATTTTTTTCCCCCTTTTTTTTATTCTCACACTATTTGCACTTGATGTCACAGACAACCTGGAAGCCTTTGTTAGGCTTCCAGATTACCAGGCAAGCCATTGGGGCCAGTAATTGCACCAGCAGGGAGAAGCAAGGGGTCCGAAGGTGTCAGAGGGAGCCCCCTCCTTGTGTCTTTCCCTTAGCTGCCACAGCATCTAATGGGTTAATCGGCAGCAGACTGAACAAGCTCTGCTCATTGCCAACCCCAAATGGAGCAGCTGAAATATAAACTTATCCCGGGGGAGTGAAAACCCATTCTGAGCTTCACGACTCCGGATGACCGTAATCCAAATGCGTAAGTGATTGCAAAAAATGTACTGGTACGTCCTCTTGCGTGAAGGTTTAAGGGCATCCACAAAAAAATTTAGCTTTCAAATGTAGAGTTTTAAAAATGAAGACTTTTAAATATTTTTGCTTTTTGGGGACAAAATTTTTTCTCCCTTGAGTGCCCCCATTTTTCTCGTTTACTGTTCTGCTTTAAATTTTCGGCTGAAAAGGCCAAAAGGGGCCCAAGTGCCCCCCCGTAATAAAAAAAATACCTGCCCCGTTATTTTGCCTTTTCTTATCTGAGCAGCTGGAGAATAGAGCGTATTATCTCTAACAAACAAAGGAGATTAATTACTATTGTTTGCTTCAGAGCAGAGAGCTTCAGAGCTCATAGATAACATCTCCGCACTCATGTCAATGCAATTATAAAAGCTGGGAACACAGAGCTGGTATGCTAATCACTTCTATAGAACCACCCACAGCCTGACCAGGAAGAGAGAGGAAGCAGTAATCTAAAACTGCTTGTGACTTCGTGAAACCGCATTGTGAGACAAACCCTTTAAGACCAAAGTAGAGGTCACATCCTACCAGGCAAAGTAATGGCATATTGTAAGTGGGCCGACATTACATTTCAAGTGAGACTATCACTTTAACGAAGGCCCTTGTACATTACTACCGTATTGGAAGAGGGTCAGATTTTCCATTTAAACTAAAAAGATGCACAATTGAGGATCTCTCAGGCAAGGAGACTTTTAGATACACTGTACCAACTCTATGGACCCCATTTCTTTCATTTTATGATTGTTATAATGAAGACGTGTGATATGAGCCTTTTAGAATACATTTACATTTCAATGGAGCGGTCAAGGCCTAAAAGTCTCCGCTGTGCCTCTTCCTAATAAGAAACATCAACCCTTTTGAGCTACGTCTAATACCTCATCCATTCAGTGTTTTACTCCGCACTGAGGAGAGGCAAACATTCTGATGCTCTCTGCAGATGAACTGCATGACTTTAAAGGGGGTTGTCTCACTACGTTGATTGCTTTTCATGTTAAAGATTTTGCTAAAACAAGTCACTGTCTATTAACCTCTTAGCGCCAAAGGCCTATTTTTTTTGTCACGCTCATTTTTCCTTCCTCGCCTTCCCAGAGCCATAACTTTATTTTTCCATCTACATGGATGTATGAGAGCTTTTGCTTTGTGGAACAAGATGTACTTTCTAATGGTGTCATTCACCGCACCATAGAATATACTGGGAAACCGCAAAAAATATTCTAAGTGGGGCAAAATGTGAAAAAAAAGTACTTGTTTGTGGGAGTTGTGTTTTTAAGGAGTTTGAGCTTTAGTGTATTTGATGTGCTCTCTGTATTCTACAGGTTGATACGCAAACGGCAATACTAAACATGTACGGTTTCCGTTATGTTTTGGTATCGTAAAAAAAAAAATCCCCAAATTTTCTATTTTTTAAATTTTTGCCATGGCGCCATTTTCTGCAGCCAATAACTTTTTTGTACTTTTACCTACACACTTGAGTGATGGAGCATTTTTTTTGCAGACCGAAGTGTGCTTTTTATTGATACCAGTTTGTAATACATGCAACTTCTTTGATAATTTTTATTCCAAATGTTAGGGGATGTGAAATGACTAAAAAAACAAATAATTTTGATGTTTGGAATTTTTTTCTTCTGCAATGTTCAGTGTGTGGGATAAATGATGTTATATTTTAATAGATTGGACTTTTACGGACGTGGCGATACCAAATAAGTAACTTTTTTATTGTTTTATGTTTATTTGTAAAATGGCAAAAGGAGGTGATTTGAACTTTTAAGGCCCGGTTCACACGGCTTATTGCCGGCGAAATTGCGGGGACGGATTTCGCCCCGCAATTACGCCGGCAGCCGTGCAGCGGGGCGGGGGGCCGGCAGCGTACGCGCAGTAAATAATTGACATGTCACTTTCTCCAGATAGGAGACGGAATCCATAGTTCTCTATGAGAACTGTGGATTACTGTAATGACTGAGACGGATTGGAGCAGTACTGCAGCGCAAATACGGCGCGCAGTACGGCTCCAATCCGCGCCCAAATAAGCCGTGTGAACGAGGCCTTAATACCGAAGTAACAAAAACTCCACAGCACCCCTTCAAATAAACGAAAAGGTTGTGTACTTTATTCACCCATGTCCTTTGCAGTGTTTCAGCTCTGCAATAGAACCTCTAAAGCGGTGTGATACAAGCAAATTATGGGCATGCAAGCCCAAAAACTTTTGTAACTTATTATTTATTTGTAAAATGGGGGGGGGGGTGTGACTCGAACTTTTAATATTTTTATTTATACTGTAATTTATTTATTTATTTTTTTTTGTAACATGGATTCTCCCTAGGGTGCCGCACCAATAGGGCGCTCAATCGTTAATACAGCCTATTGCATTGTATAGACAATGCAATAGGGTGTAAAAAGATGGCGGATTTACTACTTCCTTCAGAAGGCTTCCAGCCGCCATATAAACTGATCAGGACCCCGCCGACACCATTTCTCATTCACTTAGATGCTGTGGCCATGATCACCAGGAGTTAAACAGCACGAAATGGAGCCAGCTCCATTTTGTACTGTAACCCACGGGTGTCAGCTGCAATTAGCACCCAGCATCCTCTGGCTATATAGCGGGATCACTGCGCAATCCCTCTACAAAGCCCCTTACTGACGCTATGATGTATTAGCACGTCATATGTCGGTAAGTGGTTAACATTGTCCTATATATTCCTGGATATCCACTTTTGTATAGGCTGCATCAGCTCCTCAGGTCGCTATAGCTACAGACCTGGTGTCCTCAGCACCTCCTCATTGTAGGTCAGTAGAAACCAGTAAAGCCGTCCCTGAAATCAAAAATGAAACACAAGAAAACAGGACTGAGGTGAGGTAAATCAATGTAGTGAGACAAGCCCTTTAATAATCCCTACTGCAATACTCAGTGAGTCATGTATGTTAACTAGAAGCACTATATCCAATAGGTGGTGCTTCAAGAGTCCCAGGTCTTTTCCCCTGAACCTTTTTAAATTTTGGTGGAGTAATGAAGGCCTTTAAGTCTCCACAAGGTGACATGATGCTTCTCCCTAATAAGAAACATCACCCCATTTGAGCTTATATTAGCCAAGCACTGTCACACCATCATGTTTCCTGGTGGATTCATCACTTTTCAAGTGTTAAACAATTATGATAATAGCTACAAAACAGAACAAAATGTGCAAAAAAATCTCAAAAAAATCTAACAAGACTTTAACAAGTGAAGTCATGTATGCATGTTAAATGTTAAGGTCTTGCTCCATTTTACATAGCTTAAAACAACATGTTACTCAGAGGGTGCATATTTATTTATAAAGACAAAATAAACAGGACACAGACAATAGTAAATTAAAATGTCTCTAGAAAAGTGATCCATACAGTGACATAAATAATATTTACACAATACACTGAATCTCCAGAAAGCAAAAGCTAGAGGATTTTTTCTTTATATACAGATTTGCATTCGACGCTCTGCAATTTGGATTATGAAATGAAACCAAATTGCAAAACTGTCAGGTCATAGAGCAGTGAAAAGTCACCTTGCTAAATCACCACTGATAGCACTGTGTTTAAGGACAAACATTAGAAAAACAAGACCAAAAGAGACAGCTGGTGTCACACTGCCCAAAGCAATTTATGTTTTCTAAGTATTTAAAAAAAATAAAATAAAAAAAGTAATGTTTTTTACTTGCATCAGGTTACATATATTGTGGTTATTAAAAACATTTAAACAAGCAGGTTTTCGTGTATGGATTTCACTGTTCTTCTCAGATACCACAGCCCAGCTGGCACCTTAGACATTACTGCAGTGAGTCGGTTGTTGCTGAAACGAAAAGCAAAGCATGTGTTAACCCCTTAAAGACATGCGTTTTTTGTTTGTTGACATGTTCGTTTTTTTCCTTCTTGGCTTCTAAAAACAACTTTATTTTTCCATCTACATAGACATATGAGGGCTTTCATTTTGCGGGACAAGTAGTACTTTCTAATGGTGTCACTGTACTATAAAATAGACTGGGAAATGACCAAAAATTAAAAAAAAAAGGTGGGTCAAAAAGTGAAGAGAGACTTATTTGCACCATGTTTGCGGGTTTTTTTTTTTTTTTTAGGGCGTTCACTCGCTGGTATAAATGATGTGTTCTCTGTATTTTGCAGGTTGATACGATTCTGGCAACACCAAACATGTAGGGATAGTGTTATGTTATAGTACCATAAAAAACAAATTCCAAACATTTTCTACTTTTGATATTTGCACTGCAGCGCCATTTCCTGCAACCAATAACTTTTTTGTACTTTTTTGTACTTCCACCTATAGACCTGAGTGAGGGAGAATTTTTTGCATCCTGAAGTGTATTTACTACAACTTTTTTTTTATTAACATTTTTAGGGAACCTGGAATGACCAAAAAACCACAAACTGCGTTGATACCAATTACAGTACGTGTAACTTTTAATTATATAGGTTTTTGGGGTTTTTTTTGTCGGAAAATGGCAAAAGGGGGCTGATTTGAACTTTTAATTTTTTTTTTTGCACATTTAATAATTTGTACAGCATATTGCATTGCATACATAATCTATTAGGGTGTACAAAGATGGCGATTTTACTACTTCCTGCCTGGGTGAGGAAGTGGTAAAACAAAAAACATGGCAGCGATGAAAGCTTTCACAAGGCTTCTAGCCACCATGTTAACCAATCATGGCCCCGTCATATTCCACGGGGGCCTGACAAGAGTGAGGAACGGTGCGCAATGTTTTTCATTCATTTAGCGGTTACGGCATCTAAGGGGTTAAACAGAAAACGATGGCACCAGTGTTATTAAGGGGTTAATATCACAGTACAAAGGAGCAAACACAACACATTCTATTCCAATAAATAATGCTGCATGGGAAACCTGTATGCAAATTAGCTATCCTCTACAAGAAAGAAACCAGTCTCTAGTACCATTTATAGGTAGTTACCATATAAGTCAGTGTCCAACCCACAGGAGCACCTTAAAACAAGGCAAAGGACTTACTTACAGGATTGTGATAGCTAAGCGGCACTAGAGACAGTTTTCTTCTACTCGCAGTAGACACTAAGGACCTCATGTATGCAAGTTGTCTACGTCTATGACTTTCTTTGTTGCCCGTAGCAACCGATCAGAGCACCCCCTTTCATTTTTTTCAGAACATGAAAGGGGAGCTCCGATTGTTATAACAACGAAAATCTTAGACCTGGACAGTTTTCACACATGACGCCAACTGTATACGCTTAATGGGAACCCGTATCAGGCTCCCACTCCCGCCCCCTTGACATTTTCAAACACCAGCATTCAATGAATCTCATCTACACTTACGCCAAGCTTCCAATATGACAATTCACTGTAAAGTCCATAGGCCCGATTGAGTAGGTGTCTGAAAAATGTATTACAAGCTCAAACTTCACAAGGGCTGCCAAGCTTGAAAAGAGTAGCTGTACCCTAGGAGAGAAAATTATTAAATAGGTTTTCCAACTTCAGAGGCAAATCACTCCCAATTAAAAATTCTATCAATGCAAATTTCCTATCTACAGAGTTCACACGATGGATTTTAAAATGGAATCTGACAGATTCTGGATTTTACATGGATTCCACGTTAAACTCCCCTTGGGATCCACTATAGTGCGGATTTTCTTCACCATGGATTTCAAGTCTGTGGTTTGTGGGAGAAAAAATTGAGATGTTTATTCTTTGAAGCGGATCCTCCTCAGATTCTGCATCAGCAGGCGTGACGCTGGTTAATCCCTTTAGAATGAGGTTAACCTCCATCAAAATCAGAGGTGAAAACTACTTCTGCAAAGTAAAAATTGGTATTGGCTCAGATTTCTGCTGAGGATTCTCGGGTGGATTTTTCCTGAAAACCTGACATGTGAATATAACTAAACTGTCACCCTCCTTCCTGCCGCGGCATACACTTGTAATCCTAAATTTTTAATTGCTAAATTTGCACCTTCTGACTCTTTCTCTAATGGATGATGTTATGGTAGAGAAGATTGATTTCAACGTATACAATCCTATTGTTCTAGAGAGCAATAAGCAGGCACCAGAAGTAATGTGCATCAGCTTACTCCCTTCTACCGATACAGAACTCGTGTATGCTCAGCCAAACTAATCATGCATGTGTAAAGAGGTTGACAGCTGCCAGTCAAACATGTATATCAGTAACTTGTGCCTGCCTACAGATCCCATACTAGTTATGGGTGGGAGTTGCGGATTTGCAAAAACATATAACGTACCTCCAAACTTAATAACCACATGCAACAGTCCAGACAGGGCGTCCCACCCTATAATGAATCATAGAACCAAAACTTTCTGGACAACAAAGTTAGTGCATCCTCAGACGGGACTCCAAAGCAATCAGTATAACTTTTATTATTCCTTGGTACAAACAAACTCTCGTGCTTGCAGCTAGCCTGTTAAATACAGCATATGCATACAATGCGGTTCAACAAACGTCAACGCATGATCTTCGGGAGTGCTTTAGGCCGCGCACGGGCTCATTCCGCTCCCTTCACGTTGCAATATGTCATAGACAAATTAAAATATATAGCCGATATGGTACTTGCTTATCTGAACATAGTCTCTCAAGCAGACCTCACTGCGTCCTACCGGCACTGTTCAACGCAGCAAGAGGCTACTGCGCCTGCGATGTTTCGGGGTCCTTCCCCTTTGTCAAGCTCACATGAGGTACCTAGATACGTCTCTAATATAGTGTGCCGCATTCTACACGTCACTTAATTAACCTTTGCATTGCTATTTGCCACAACAGATCTCAACTGCACATATATTTAACAAGCAGCTACAACATATCTACATTAAAAACACCTTTGTTCACCTACAGGTGTCCTCTTACTGTTAAAATCTTACAAAAAGTCTTACAAATACACGCTCCACTGACATTCCTCATTTAAGCCCGTAGGGCTTAATGCTTCCAATGGCGATATCCAATACACCTCCCTATGTAGCAAAAATGTTTTAACTTCTTCACTATCTCTCCCTTCCACCTATTCCAATATGCACCATCGCAGGTCGCTAGGGTTATGTCTATTATCAAAGAAATGCTTAGCTACAGTTGTTTCACCAAATTTTTTATGGTGTTTTAACAGATGTGCTGATATCACCTTCACTTTGTTCGTGTTTTGTTTTATACAAACGTATTGACGAACGGTGTTCATTTAATCTAATCTTCACCTGCCTAGTAGTTTGCTCTACATAGATCTTACCGCAAGGGCATTTTAGCATATGCACAACATTAGCTGAACTACACGTATAGTAACCTCTGCACTGTATAGGGAATCCTTTCGTTGCGGATTTGCCTCATCCCCCGTAACCATTGAATTGCACACTTTCCGCCTGAAAACCAGGCATGTTCCAAGTTTTTTGGAATGCCGGCGGCTGAAAACCGGCTTAGTGTAGACTACTGAACGGATATTCTTTTAAAGTCTATGGAGATGGTTTCCTGTCAGTTTTCAAACTATTTCAGAGTCCACAAACTGTCTGAATATCCGACCAAGAAACCATGCCGTGTCGGACAATAACAATGGTGTATAACGCCCTTAACTGCATTACATTTTCCTTATCCGATTACAGTCTAAAGTATCTTCAAGAAGGAAAATGAGCAGAGCATGCGTTAGGGTATGTTCACACGGCGTGTTGGATCCGTTTTTGGATCCCTTTTTCATTTCATGAAAAACGCATTGAAAACTGCATCCAAAAATGCATCTGCAAATGCGTTTTTGTATACATTTTACATGCGTTTTTGGATCGGTTTTTCAATGCGTTTTCTTTCAAATCACAGACAGTCAAATTTTAATCCAAAAGCACATCCAAAATGTACCCAAAAGTGTGTTGGGTTTTTGGACCCGTTTTTCAGGCTCCAAAAAAGCGCTTCCTTTGTTTCCTAAAGGGATTTCTTTTGCTTAAAAAAGCAAGTAAATTGACATGAAAGAATGAAAAAAAACGCATCGAAAAGACGCAAGTAAACACGCATCGGAGTTATCGTCTGAAGGGCGAGTGTGTTTTACTTTAAAAAACTAAGTAAATATCCTGCCATTGTTAGATGTGTTTTTTGGGTCCGTTTTGGGTCTGAAAAACGCAAAGTGAACATATCCTTATAGAGATTTAAAGTGATATCTTTAACTGTAAAGTTATAACAGTTGTCTACAGGAACAGATTGCAGTAGATGCACATTATACAATAAGTTACCAACAGCTTTACTCAAAATGGGAAATCGTCAAATGACTCTTTGCTCATTATCACACTGCAGTGCATTTTGCATGCTCAAATCTTGTCAGTATCGTGAGTTGTGAATATAGATCACTCTGAATTCAAGATAGGTAAAGCAAAGTGCTTAGAGAGTTAACAACATATATTTAAAGGGAACATTAACCACTAGTGTTGAGCGATTACGTTGGCTATCGACATCGGGCGATAGTCGATAGTCGGCCACCATCGATAAGGTTTTTCGATGGAGCATCGATTATGAGGTTCCATTAAAGTCTTGGGGAGCAACAAACACCTTCATTTTACCCCCAAACAGGGCTGGAGAAAGCGGGAATTAACACCCCAAAAACAGTCAAATTACCTGCACATCTTAGGCACACATTAGGCTATAAAAGCCACAGAAAAAAAGTCAAGCCCATTCACTATTCCGTTTTGTACCACAGCAGACCCTTAAACCTGCATCACCCACAAATTAAAAGTGCCAAAAAGGCAGTTGATTTGAACCACAGTTACTTGAAGGACATTGAATATTGTCCTGGAACGCAGCATGACCCCCCAAACCTGCAGACCCCACTTTTAAAAGTGCCGGAAAAAGGATCTTTCCCCCCCCATTTTAGTTTCACTGGACATTGCTAGAACTGTCCGGCCCCGCAGTATGACCTTTAAAAACCTTTGACCCAAACAGATTAAAAAAGTGCCGGAAAAAAGGAGTCTTTTCAACCACCATTTTATTTACTGGACATCGACTATCCCTGCCCTGGCCCACAGACCTTAAACCTGCGACCACAGATAAAAAGTGCCGGAAAAAGGGAGTCTTTCAAACCCCATTTTAGTTGAATGGACATTGACTTACCGTCCTTGCCACAGCATGACCAGGGCCGGATTACATTTGGGTTGCGGTGAGAGCCCTGATGACGCGAAACGAAAACTGTCGTGCTAAAGGAGTGGGGAAAGCGGAAGGTGAGAACCCCACCCTTTCCCTCAGTACCAGCAAGACCGGGGTAGCCTTGCCCCTCCGTATGAGTGGGACCAATTGAGCTTCATTGGAAAAAAAGGTGGTTAACGCTCCGTTACCCCCAGGTCCCCTTTTTCTTGCATTTTTTTTTTCCATTTTCTCAACGTGCTGGAGGAAATTGTCTCTGTATTTTTTTTTCTCTGTCCGTGCTCCTACTCCATGTCCCGAAAACCTACATCTGGCAATTTTTCCCTGTACCTCCCTGTACAATCAGAGGAATTTTTTTCCGCTTTTTGTACATGCAAGTTTTTTTTAGTATTTAAATTCTAGAAAACAATTTTTAAAAAGGATGGAATCCCACCATGTTTTTGTTTCCCCTTTTCTTTAAATTTATATTAAAGGGTTGTCTCAATACAGGATTGATAGCTATGTTAAAGACTTCAAAAACAATCATTTTGCAAAGTGTCCCTTAACGTGTCCTACCTATTTCCCGTTTTTTTTACGCACCATCCCCTTAGCCACTCTTGACAAATTTTGAAAAACAAAAGTCTTTAGAAAAAAACATTTTTTTTTAATGGCCTGTGTATAGCTGCATTTAATCAAAAGCCCCCAAAAATTCAAAGCATGACCCTTGACCCTTTGGGCAATTGTGAAGAACAAATGTTGTTTAGAAAAAAACTTTTTTTTTTTTAAAAGGGGCCTGTTGTATTTTCTGCATTTTAAAGCACATGACCCAAAAAATTATAAAATGACACTCAGCCACTTTAAAAAAATTTTGAGGGAGAAATGCCCCTTAGAAGCCACATTTCTTTCCCAAAGGGCCATAATTATCGTATCTCACAGCAACTGACCTCAAAACCTTGCAATGCGAAAACTTCTTAAGATAAAGTGAGGAAACGGAATCCGGTGTTTGTAAAAGACAGCAAGGTTTCCTGTCTCCTCACAGCAAAAGCAGCAAAATGAACTGTTGGGAAAAGAGAATAAAAATTGCAGTAAGAAATGATCATTTTAAAAAACATTTTTTAAGAGGGCCTTTCTGTTTGAAGGGAATGTGAAGTAGACCGGCAACTAATCGGTGACCCCGGCAAAATTGGGGGGACAAATCATCAGAGATCCATGCCCATTTATCTTGATGAAAGTCAAACGATCCCCCATTATCTGTGGAAAGGAAGCGTTTGTCTGTAAAAGACTCCTCCAGCTGTGCTGAAGGTCCCCCTAATATGACGCTGGCTCTGGGCAGGCAACACCTCTATGGCGTACGACCAGCCGGGCCATTCTCCCTTTTGGATACCCCAAAATTATTGGGTCCGGAAACATACAAAAACACGTTGTTGAGAGCAGATAGTTTTTGCACCAGATTTAAGCTGATTCGGGTTTTTGGATTTGCCCCCGCTTGCATGCTGGTGAGTGGTAAAAAAGATTGCCCGAGGTCACTCATTTTTCTGCCACCTTCCTGCTGCTGCCGCTCCCCCACTTGGCACTCTACTGTGTCACGTCGCTGATGTTGTTCCACCGTGATTTTTTGGGGGAAGTGAAGCGACGCACAGAGTCTCAGTTGATCAATCAGCAAGGGCTCCATTTCCGCTTTTACTCTCTATTTGGGTGGGGGGAAGGGAAAGGCTGAGTTTTGTTTTGTACCCGGGGATCCAGGAGGGTGGCCACCCAGTAACTGTTGTTCATTTTTGATGGCCCTTTAAAGCGGGTCATGTTGGGGAAATGGAGCATCCAAGCAACCCAAATGAGGATGGACCTTTATTTCCCAAGCCTCTGGGCCCGGGGGGACTAGCAAACATCTTCCTCATCCCCCTCAAATTCGCGCCAACCTTTTCCAAGGCAGGGACGTTGGTAACATCGGTGTCTAAATACCTCCCCCGCTGCCTCCGGCCAAACTTCAACACAGCCCCGACTTGCCTGAGATGATGCCCCTGAACTGATGCGCCACCTTTCCAGCTCTGGACCCCCCAACCACCCTAATGAAGACCAAAAAATTGTGAAACTGTGGGCCTGTGGATTTACGGAGAGAAAGGCTCCGTGTCCGCACTTGTCCGTCTTCTTCCGTCGCTGGCGGGACCTGTTGTTTCAGAGTGCCAAACGTCGTTCCAAAAACAAAGTCACCACAATGTCATCCCCTGAAAAGGGGCATTGTCCGCACTGACCATTTGGGGGCTTCTTCAAAACTGGCAAGGATGGTGCAGAGCTCTTTCCCCTCCCTCCACTCTCGGTGGTTTCAACCCCCCCAAGGTCCACACCGTGTTGTCGGCCATGTGTCACTTGATGCTAATGGCATTGCGCTGCTGCCAAAAATCGCTGGAGCTGTGGGGGGTGGAATTTCCAGCGTGTTCCCCACGTCAATGAAAAGGTTGACGGGGGGGCCGGTGACGCGCAAGCAGCCAGGGAGACGAAGCAGGGTGCGAACGGCGGAAGTGCGAACTTAGACTTCGAGCCTCCTAGCAGGAGTCCCCAGACCCAGGTATCTTTGGAAATTTTGGTGACAAGGTTCATGACATGTCCCAGGCGGGGGATGTGCTCCACCCTACCGTCTTAAGGGGGCCAGCAGTTTTCGCCCGTTATCGCACACCCCCTTCCCTGGCAAAAGGGTTTCTCGTCCCCAGCCAGCGCTCGGTTCGTTGCGGAACCTTTCCACAGCCCCTGCCCCTTGTGGGGACAGTCTCCAAAACGATTTTTCAACACGGCGGGTTTCTCTGGGCACATGATCCCACCAGGGGCCTTGGGGGAAAGAACCCGCACCATCCCTGCGGTATTGAAGAGCGTGCGCCGGCCTGAGAGCCCGTCACCCCCAGGGGCATCCACCCGCTCCCCATGATTGTCACGAGATATAGCGGCCTTGGCCGTGCTTCTAGTCCATGTGTCGGTGGGAGATGGACTTTTCCCCGGGCCCCGATGCAGACAACGCGCTTGAAATTTTGTGACCGTGGCCCGGGGCCCGGCAAAGGGGCGGTTTTCTGGGAAAGAAATGCCTGCTCCGGATTGGTATTGGGGCAGGCAAGGGCCATGACGTGCGGAACCCATCTGGTCCCCCCAGCGGGGAAAAGGGAACTCCAAGGCCAAAAGCCTGGCATGCGACATTCAGGCTTTTGGCTTGGATGGGTTTTGGGTTTAAAAGGGGTTTTTTTGCTCCCAAACCTGAAGACAGAAGCCTGGGTTTCTAGACTGGCCGCTGTACGGCGTGAGGTGTCAAAAATGGCAGAAGGAGAAGGGGTTGGATGGGTCTTGGTGGGGCTGGTGGTACTCGGGGGACGGTGGAGGCTGAAATGGAGGGTGATTCCTGATCGACTCGAGAGACAGGGGCAGCGAAACGCTTGGTGGGGGTGGAGGAGGCAGAGACAG
>JAODAL010077920.1:0-13102 GCA_025379985.1 Phyllomedusa bahiana
GTCCTTAAAAATTTAAAAAGCCAATCATGCAATCACCAATCGCGGGGGCTGGAAAACGATTTAAAATATTATTTATCTATGTATTTAAAAAAGAGTTGTGTTCGTGTCAGTTATGATTATGGAAACAAAATGATCACCTTGGTTCTGTATCTCAATAAACTACTCTATTCTTCATTTAAAAAAATATATATATTTTTACAGTGTTAAAATTAGAAACTTCATACTGATTCTCCACTAGTGCATAATATTAAAACGAAAATGTATAATAAATGAAAAAAACGTAACTTTTTTAACTTTTCCCAAAAAGCCATACATTTTTAGAAAACCTTAAACATCTTTTTGTCCTTTAATCATTTAAAATTTTCTATTAAACAAACCCTGAACAACACTTGAAATCTGAATGGATGACCTCAATATATTATTATTTACCTCAACCTCAGCTGTAAATGCAAATAACACCAAGTAATTTGAGTTTTTTTTGAAAAAAAAACAACCCTAAAATGTAATAATAATAATAATAATAATAATTTTGAATGTAAACAAACAAATAGGTAAAAATAGTAGATAAAAAAGTTAATACAAATCAAGAAAAATAAGGAGATATGGTTACAATCAATAAATGCTAGGAAATTGATTTATTATTCCAACTGTTTTGCTAATATGTTTTAAACTACAATAAGATACATTGTATTTTTCTGTGGACACTGACATTTCTGGATTCTAAAATGAATGCCAGGTAACCCATTATTTGCCATAGAGGTCAGCAAACTAGTACTGCAGTATGTATTGCTGCTTCAAAGGCACTGAAGGGATTAAGAAACACTTCCGGGTCAAGACTAGAGAATTTATTACAATTGTCAACTTCAGGACTCTGCAGTTGAAAAGACAATTTAAAGCATATGTATCGAATTTACAACTGCAGTTAGTAATAAAGTGTTTGTCTAAGATCAGCCAGTGTTCTGGGCAGGTTATTATCCTTGTCAGCAAATGAAGCACACTCCAACACTTTTGGCAGTGATAACACCAGCATGGCTGCCAAAAGGGGCACCGCAATGTATGCCACACAAGTGGAGTCTATCAGGTGGATGAACTGTTGTGAAGCCACCATGGGGGAAGTTCTGGATGGAAAAATCGCATGAAAATCACGCTGGCAAAAAATTTCTGCCCGTCCAAACACCTGCAAACTCTAAAAGGATATCAAAACAAAACTCCACCCAATGGCAAAAGGGGCCACCCTTAACAACCACTTGACTTTTTACATCACCATAAAAATTAATTTAACATTTCTACAGAAACAGTATTCTTCCTGTCCCAAAAGGCCCTTCCATTTCCTTTCACAGTTCTTTCGGCTAAGATAAATATGACACAGAAAACAAACAGAAAATAAAGAACTTAAATATTTGATGACTGGAAAAAATATCTGTTGGTTACAACTGTTTATTTGTGGAAGCCTGTAAAGTTAGTAGGTTTTATTAACCTCTAGACTATCTCATGATGCTTAGTTTCCTCCTTTTTAACATACCTTGAAAAGTATCTGCCACAAAATGGTAAAACTGCACAAAAGCACTTTAGAGCACTGAAAGTACAAGTTAAACCCAAAGGGCACTTTAAAGCTTGTTTTTCCCTTTTCTTGTATTATATACAATGGCCAGGGTATAACAGCAAAAAAAGAAAATTTACTCAAATAAAAAAAAAAATCTTGCTTTTTACAAGTTTGCAAAATAAAGCTTTATAGTACATGCAACATAAAAATGCCTTAAAATACTAGTATCATACAAAATTTTTTTTAATTAAAATGATAGTAGTATAATGTTGTACCGTGTTAGCCATAGAAAGTAGTAGAAGAGTAAAGAAATCAGGTGATACCTTTTAGAGGCTAAGTGAGTATATTTGATGGTAAACTTTCGAGAGTACCAGCTCTCTTCTTCAGACTAGATGTTATATGAGAAACTGAAAATTCACAGATTCAAAGGTTCTTAGAATCTTTACAATAATAAAATGCAATAAGTAGAGAAGATATTTACAACAGGTCAAGAAATAAACAATCTGGGAACTTGTGGGGTGTGACAGAGGGCTCATTAGTTCTTGTTGTTATCTGTTTGCTATCAGGGGTGAATTGTCCCCCCTCACCAGTTTCATATATAGTGTGACATGAAACTGGCATGAATATTAAGTCCCCGAGTTTTTTAAAAAAGTTTTTCATAACTTACAGTGGGTACAGAAAGTATTCAGACCCCTTAAAATTTTTCATTCTTTGTTTCATTGCAGCCATTTGGTAAGATCCAAAAAGTTCTTTTTTTTGCTGATCAATGTATACTCTGCACCCCATCTTGAAAGGAAAAAAACAGAAATGTAGATATTTTTGAAAATTTAAATTTAAAAAAAAAAACTTTAATTAAACACATGGGCTTAAGTATTCAGACCCTTTGCTCAGTATTGAGGAGAAGCACCCTTTTGAGCTAGTACAGCCATGAGTCTTGGAAATGATGCAACAAGTTTTTCACACCTGGATTTGGGGATCCTCTGCCATTCTTCCTTGCAGATCCTCTCCAGTTCCCTCAGGTTGAATGGTGAACATTGTTGGACAGCCATTTTCAAGTCTCTCCAGAGATGCTCAGTTGGTTTTAGGTTATGGCTCTGGCTGGGCTCAGTCAAGAATGGGCACAGAGTTGTTCTAAAGCCACTGCTTTGTTATTTTAGCTATGTGCTTGGGGACATTGTCTTGTTGGAAGAAGAACCTTCGGCTCAGTCTGAGGTCTAGAGCACTCTGGATGAGCTTATCATCCAGGATATCTCTGTAGTTGGCGGCATTCATCTTTCCAAATGCAACCAGTTGTCCTGTCCCTGCAGCTGAAAAACACACCCATAGCATAGTTTCACTGTTGGAATTGTATTGGGTAGGTGATGAGCAGTGCCTGGTTTTCTCCACACATACCTCTTACAATTAACACCAAAAAGTTCCATATTTGTCTCATCAGACCAGAGAATCTTATTTCTCATAGTCTGGGAGTCCTTCATGTGTTTTTTTGCAAACTGTATGTGGACTTTCATATGTCTTGCACTGAGGCTTCTGTCAGCACACTCTGGTGGAGGGCTGCAGTGATAGTTGATTATGTGGAACTTTTTCCCATCTCCCTACTGCATCTCGGGAGCTCAGCCACAGTGGTCTTGGGGTTCTTCTTTACCTCTTTCACCAAGGCTGTTCTCCCACAATTGCTTAGTTTGGCTGGACGGCCAGGTCGAGGAAGAGTTGTGCTCGTCCCAAACTTCTTCCATTTTAGGATTATGGAGGCCCCTGTGCTCTTAGGATCCTTGAGTGCTTCAGAAATTGTTTTGTAACCTTGGCCAGATCTGTGCCTTTCTACAATTCTGTCTCTGAGCTCCTTGGGCAGTTCCTTAGAACTCATGATTCTCATGTGTTCTGACATGCGCTGTGAGCTCTTATATAGACAGGTGTGTGCCTTTCCTAATCAAGTCCAATCAGTTTAATTAAACACAGCTGGACTCCAAGAGGGAGTAGAACCATCTCAAGGAGGATCAGAAGCAAATGGACTGCATGTGAGTTAAATATGAGTGTCACAGCAAAGGGTTTGAATACTTATGACCATGTGATATTTCAGTTTTTCTTGTTTAATAAATTTGCAAAAATATCTACATATGTTTTTTTTTCCTTTCAAGATGGGGAGCAGAGTGCACATTAATGAGCAAAAAATTAACTTTTTGAATCTTAGCAAATGGCTGCAATGAAAGAAAGAGTGAAAAATTTAAAGGGGTTCGAATACTTTCCGTACCCACTGTATATTCCCATTCCTTTCTCTCCCTCTGTGTCTTAAAAACCACAACCTGCAAATCTTCAATAGAGTGGTCTTCTCTGGAGAAACCTGCGGCCACTGGCAGATCAGTTCTGCTGTTGTTAATAGTGAATCTATGTGAGTTCATGTGCTGACTGAGTCTCTGCCCTGTTTCCTCCACATAGAGGCCTGTGATGGGACATTGCACACACATAATGAGATACATTGGAAGACATGCAGGAAAATGTCTCCCTAATCCTAGGCACCAGCTGGGACTGTGGGACAGGTAAACTGTCAGTGGTATAGATGTGCCTGCAGGTCTTGCACCTGTTTTGCAGGCAGGGTGAGGTGCCATTTTCAGTTGGGGCCTACAGGGCTCTCCGGACAATAATACGCCGTAGGTTTGGTGGTTGCCAAAAGGAAAGGAGAGGGGGAACTTGAAATATGTCTTTGAGTCTGATACTCTTACAGAATAATATTTAACATAGCACTTGTGTTAGATCTCATCAGTTTGGCCCACTGGTGTTTTACTGTGAAAATTTTACAAAGTTGACCTCCGATGTATGCTCAAAACAAGATGGAAACAGAACCTAACTACAGTTTCTTCCCTTAATGGGGTGAATTTTGATTATGGGTACCTATAAGTATATGGATGCTTTTGGTATCCAGATCCTGGAAGAATCTGAGGCTTTTAAAGTGTATAGAAGCCTGAGAGACAGAATGTGTCCATGACAAGTTTGAAGCTGTGAAGCAGGAGTGTCTATTGGAGATTATTACCAGAGGCACAGACTGCTTCTGTATGTATTACAGACAAGCTTAGTAAGTGCATTAATATATTAGAAGTTAGTTGTAACTGGAGGTATACATTAATATAGAGCAAAACACGCAAACGTAACTCAAACAAAAATCAAGATAAACAGTAATTAAAGCAGTTAAACAATGTGTAAAAATCATCTGTCCCAAAGAGAAAATGTAGAGTGTAGAGAGGCCATACAATCCAGTTAGTTGACCAGTCCACCAAGATCTACTAGTAGATCTTTGACGAGTCCTAAGTACTGATGTCTTAAGAACCTTAAAAATAATTTAGTCCACAGTCTTTAAGGTCAGTATAGTTACTATAAAGTGGAGTTTGAAGTCTTGGTAAAGCACCATTAGTTTTTTTTATGCTGTACCTAACATTTAAAGGGGTTGTCTCATCTCAAAGTTTCATAGGATGCATGAATGAAATAATGCTGCTTTGCTCTGTCACTTCCTGGTCAAACTGTCTGTAATTAGCATTGAGCTCTGTGTATTCAGACCTCTGCTAATTAGATAAATCTCATGCTGTCAGGACCAGGGAAGCTTCTGAGTTAAAATAAACAGAAGTAATTACAGGCTTTTGTCTGAAAGATCAGATAACAAACAAGCTCTCACTGTCTGGAGTTCTGTGCTACCTGTGTGATGACTTCACTCCCTGCTATCAGATAGAACAAACAGGGGAACACTTGGGGAACCAACAGAGCACAGAAGGTGCTGTAGCTCCCTAACAAAAATAAATACAACACAATATATTTGGAAAACATCTGTATTTAGTGTGCCCAACATGTTGAAAGCTAATCTTTGTAGTGAGACAACCCCTTTAAGATGAATGAAAATGTTCATATTACAAAAAAAAGATGCTAACAGCTAAAATCATTAGCATTAAGTTTCTAGTTCTAGTTCATGGAGAGTCTTCTAAATCTTCAAACAAATACATCTCAGCTGACATAAGTCAAAAAGATATTTACTTACTTATATACTTATATGATGTTCAGTTGCTAAATCTTATTTACTACCTCCTAATATAAAGACACAACGGAGTACATTTATTATGGCAATTTCACTGTCTAACTATCTGAGAGTATTAATAAATGTGCTCCAATGTTTCTGTTGGTTTCAAACATGGCTATATGCGCCATATGGCCAAACGTGAATGTAAATCCGAGTACTGATACTGCATATCCTTATTGTTGTAGATGTCCGAACCACTGTACTGTAGTTTAACAAGAAAATGGCGAAGAATAGGTGTATCAGTTGTCGTGTTGAATGCAGTACTGTGAAATACACTAACCTAGCAACAAGCCAGCCCATTGCATGCAGGGCTTGGAGCTAAATATAGTAGACAGGCAGAAATCAAGATCTTCAGAAAGTAGGTAACTTATAGTTTACATACCAAAAAGCATTTTTTTTATCTGCATGTCTTGTAAAGATAGACTGCAACTATTAGGTATCCAGGATTTTTACATACATTTTTATAAAAGTTAGTTTTCTGATGGCAGTGAATAAAGATGATACCGGACAATATTTATATGGATTGGAAATACAACTGTTCTTGATTAGCATTCCTTAACTACAGTGTTTACTTTAATGAAACAACAAATAATATATTAAGCCAAGTATAAAATCCTTTACAATCATTCAACAGGAATCTGTATAAGTATCAGCGACTGTGATAGGAGCCTATTCCCCACTCTGAGTAGAAACAAGATGGAACAGCAAATTTGTAAGAAATTGAAGCTTGTAATTACATCACCAGGTTTTTCCTCATTAACCCAAACAGACCAAATGTAATCCACAACCCTAGCTCAGACTGTTAGTAATTAATAGCTCCAGTTTGGTGGACCTTATATGTTGTGATAAAAGAGAAAGGAAAAAATATCAAAGAAACTATTTCTTAGTAGAACACAGGGATAACTTTAGATTTGGGCACAGTTTCTCTTTAAAGGAAACCTGTCAGTTGGTTTATTCCACCCTGTCATAGAGCAGGATGTGATAGAGGGAGAGAAGCTGAGCTCTGTGGTATATAGGATTAGGTGATTTGAAACTAAATTTCTCAGTAAAAAAAAACAAAACAGGAAAATCTGAATGAACTGCTGAAGCAACCCACATACAGTGTTTGGCAGTTAGCTCTGTACACACTGATGCAGGGGAAGCTGTCAGTCACTGTATGTCAGTGGGGTAAACTGGACTTCCACTGTCTCTTAAAGGGGTTTTCTCACTACCTCAGGTAGTGCACATTCTGTCCGCTCACAGCATTTTAAGTTTCAAAACAGGGGGCTTGAGGGTGTCCTCAGCCAGCAGGCTTCATCACGCCCACAGGCATAACATGCTCGCTCCCCTGGCAATGCTGGCTCAGTACAGTGTATGGTCCTGAGGTTACTGATAGAAAGCAGCTGTGGGAGCATTTAGTAGCTGCAGAGAATTACAAGACACCTTGAATAGCACTGTTTCCCCTACATGCTCCCTGTTTAAGAGGAGAGAAGTCTGCTGATAAGCAATGTAAACATGTAAGGCTGCCTGAGTATGGCTTATCAGTATATCTTCTCTCCTCTTAAACAGGGAGCGTGTAGGGGAAACAGTACTATTCAAGGTGTCTTGTAATTCTCTGCAGCTACTAAATGCTCCCACAGCTGCTTTCTTTCTATCAATAAAGTAAGGGGGAGGAAGGCAGAGCAGATCAGGGAGCCTGTGCGCGCTCCCGAGATTACGACTGGGGAACTGCAGAGACATAGAGGAGGGTGGAGAGCCGACAGCCAATGCCAGTGAAGGGGGCAGGACCCGACCAGGGCAGTAAGAAAATGCACTATGAAGACAGAAAGAAGGGAACTGCTGCTAAACTATAACATTTAGAAAAAACAAACCTATTAGAAAGTTGTTTATTTTTACGGTCCCCTTTTTTTAAAATATGATCTTTGTAGTGAGAAAACCCCTTTAAGGTCAGTATTTTTCTTCTGCTTCTCAGTCAGAAATCCTGCTCTAAAACATATAACCCTATATATCAGAGAGCTCAGCTTCTCTCCCTCTATTACATTCTGTTCTCAGACAGGGTAGCATAAATCACCTGACAGGTTCTCTTTAAGGCTTTGCCATAGAATGACTTGATGGAAAACTAAATGGATTTGCTTTACTCATTCAGTCATCTCTAAAAGAAAGTCATCAGATCACAGATTTGTTCTTCTCTTGACCCTGGTATGCCAGTTCTAACTACTAGAGTACACAGATGGCAAACAAAACCAACCATTTATATCCAGCAAAATAAATGATCTTGGACTGACCTGGGGTTCAGAAAATACTTGCTTTATACTGTTGATTGGGCCATATGGGATACCACTTCCTTCAAAAAGCTCAAGCCATTCAGCGGTTGTTTTTTCTGAGAACCTAAGAACAAACAAAAGACTGTGGTTTAAATTCTCTCTTACAAAAAAATAAAAAATTAAATTAAAAAAATCCAACGGATGTAAAGCACTACCACACAGACTTATTCCCAGGCAGCCAATATTGAAACACAAAATGTTCAGCGGAAATGCAAAAGCTTAAAGCCCTAGGCAAAGAACATGGTTAAAAAGCCTTGTAATTCTATCTGATTGTCTTAATATAAGATGCAAACCAAAATTATCAGCAATTTCATATATGGTCAGAGGATTTCCTCAAGGCCTTTTGTACTGTAATGATCATCACATTTGTAAGACAATAGCATTTGCATTCTATGGGAAAAAAATAAAATATGGAACACTCGAGTTTTGATCTTAAAAATCTGATATGAAGCAGCTTTGACTTTTCCTGCTTATCATATGTGAAACATATGTCGGAACTAACAACCGCAACTGTTAGATAGCTAAACGATGTTCATATTCATTAGCAACATAATTCTGAAATATGGACTAGTAGGGTCACAGGGCCATGGACCACAATGCACTTTACATATCCTGGATACAGGCAAAATTCTTATTTTGTAGCCTGCTGAAAGCTCTGATCACAGCATTTCATTCAGAAAAATCATCTGCTAAATGTTGCAGTTTCAGTAAGCAATAAGATCCTTGCGAACAAACCGGCAGCTGATGTAACCTTTTGATAAGTAAAACAGGAAACATAGTTCTAAGATTAAGGGTTATAATGCATGGGCTGCTCAGCCAAAACCAATTTTTATTGTTTCTATTTTACATTTTTTTAGGTGTTACTCCTAGTACAGGCTGTTAAATGTGCAGGATAAAAGTATATTTTATATATTTATAATAAAATTTGAATCATTTTCCTTAGTAGGATATATATATATATATATATAATATATATAATATATATATATATATATATATATAATATATATATATATAATATATAATAATACACACACACATATATTATATAAATATATAAATATATACAACACAAATATATATATATTATATATATATATATATATATATATTATCATTATATTCATTATATATATAAATATAGAAAAAAAAGCAGCACTCTAAGAAAAAAAGAAAAAAATGGGTGCCAGCAGAAAGAGTGGAAACTCTTAAATACAGACCAAGAAAAAATCCACGGCACTCCAAGAAGAAATGATGGTGTAAGAGTGGTTTATTCCTCCATACTCACAAGCGACGTTTCTGCTCCCTCACGGAGCCTTTGTCAAGCATGATTTACAAGTGAATGAGTTGTTACATTTATACACAAACTAATACAATTACAATAATTAGTCATCATTTTAGTGTACATAGAATATACAGTGATCAAACGTGATATAGTGAAATCGCAAGACAAGAATAAATATCCATTTCTTCAATGAAAATGTATACTACATAAATACATAAATACAGAACTTATAATAAACAAAAATATACATAATAAGTAGGCGGAGATGTAAACAAACTCATATGGAGCTGTACCAACAAGCCGTGAATCTCGGCGTCCCTAGATGTGAACTGCGCATGCCCATAACCTCATACTGGTAAAGGAAAGCGCGTGTATGCTCCCGATGCCCAAACAGGAAATGGTCTTCACCGAGGCAAACAGCGCATGTCCGGAAGAATAATACTAACTAGAGGACACGTAACCATGGCGACCATCATTAGGAACAGCGCATGCCTGAACCTAATCTAGGCAGCGCGTCTATAGCGACAGTCACTTCATGTTCGTATCATAAGGTAATATTCATAAGCGTATGAAACCCATCATAATAGCAATAAATAAACGGCAAACCCATAGTCGGGGGGGGGGGTGATAACCATGCCCAACCCACCAACAAGAAGGCAACAGTAACACCATAACTCCACATCAAGCGACTGAACACAAATGAACGGATCAAATCGCTTGGAGAAGAAAACCCTCCAGGGGGCCAAAAGTGTTCTCCAACACATAATATACTTTCAAAATGTGATGGGATAACAATGTATTTCAAAACTTTATTCACAAAAAATTAATACATGCAACAGCAAGTATGGGCATGAAAGGACACAATAAAAAATCAATACATTTTACATCTATAGGTCAGCTTCAGTGAGAGAGGTCACCTCTTCTGCTAACAAATCCAAAGAATACCCTAAAAAGAAAAAATAATTATTTAACAAATAAAAACAAAAAATACAAAAAATACAAAATAAAACACAAAGCTCCTGTTAAGGAGTTATATCCAATAACAGAAGCCACACATTGCCAATAATAAAAAATAGTCTTAAAACCAAAATTTATTATCAGTAGATTTCTTAAATGCTTTTTTGTACTATACCATGGGTATATAGCAAAATAAGGTCAGAAACACCAAATCCATCAATCCAAATAAACCCTACCCTTTTAAAACCAAAAAAATAAAAAACAGGAAACAACGGATGCCAATTTCCATACAATAGAAAAATATGTCATCAAAAAAAATTCCGGGTTACTCCAGAATCAATTTTACCATAACCTTATAATTACTTTTTGCAAGAAAGGCTCTAAGCCCTTCTTGAACTTGGTCACTAAACCCACTATTATAACCTATGGTGGCAGTGATTTCAAACCCACCGTCTTACAAAAAAGAACCCCTTATTTTTGTCATGATAAAACTTTTTTCCCTCTAGATGTAGAGGATCCCCCCCTTTTAAATTTAGGGGCCCAGATGAAAAAAAAATCATGGAAGATCTTGTATTTTCCTTTAAACCCATTTTTGTACATGGTAATTTTCAATTAACCCCATGTTTAATTTTAAAAAAGGAAAACTTCAATAAAAAAGGGAAATTTTTTTTAAACCCATACCCAAAAAAACATTTTTTTTTCGAATTTTTTTTAATTTCGGGAGAAATTAACAGTTAAAAATAAAACTTGTCCTTTTTCTGCTGTGTGTTACAATCGGGAGCTGGTTAGACTTAAAGAGAACCTTCACTTTTTATGCCCCCCTTGCTGAGGGCACACAACTATGTCAACACTGTTCCCCGCGCTGTTTCTTTATTCTGGAAAATGCTGTATTTTTTCGATATTTAGTGCTCAAACCTGCATTTTTCACCAAAAAGAGTCAAAGAGTCATTTAAAAACCCCCCCCACCTGAGCTGGCCCTCCCCATCTAAACTGATAAACCCTATTACTTTTAAAATAAAAAGAAAGTAATAACTCCCAGTGGTGGGGCAGATACATTTATTCCGTTTCTACCTTTTCAAAGTAAAGTTTTTCAGTTGAGGGGGGCGGGGCCCAGCTAGGTGGGGGGGTTTTAAATGACTCCCCACCGGGGGGGCAAAAACTTGTAAAAGGTTTTTCTCTTCAATTGTGCCCAGGGGGACCTGTTTTAGGAACTATCGGCAACCCAAAGGGTCGGTAACGTGCGGGAGTTTCAGTCTTTGAGGAGTAGGCAGCAATAAACGTTGGAAGGGGAAAGCAAAGGTCGAAGCACAATAGAATAACATAACAGCAACTGGCAGGGGCAAATTTCAGCAGGGCACAATAACCTCACAAGGAGGGAAAATTTTAAGGGTGGGCTTAAAAAGGAAGTTCAGGGTGGAGCAACATGAGGTCACAGGGAAGGCTGGAAAAACGGGGAACTAAAAAGGTTCATACGTAGCTGTCCAAAAGACCGATACTCTGAGCATAACTACGGTCTGGGGTGCAAGGTCCTGGGGATAAGTCTCTGACATTTTAGAGGATGGGTTTTTTTGGATGTTCTGATGAAAGGCCCTTGTAACCTAGGGGCAGGGAAAATTAAATTTTTTTTTTCCCATGAATTTTCTTTTGGCCCATACCCCCCTTTATTTCACAAGATATTTTAATTGTCCTCTGAAAATTTTAAAAAACTAAAATTTTCTCAACAATGTTTCTTCCCCGCCCCTTTATCTTAAAGGGACAGGGGTGGCTGATTTCTTCCTGGAAAAGGATTTTCGTTTATAGCTTGACAATGACACATGAACACCGGATGGATTTCAGTTTGTTAGGAAATTTTTTAAACGAAAGGCCACTTGGTTAATTTGTGCCCAAAAACTGGGAAATCCATAAATTTTACCCAATTTTGAAGATGGGGAAAATGTGTTTTTTTAGATTTTAGTAATACCAAAACCCTTTTTCACCAACTTTTTAAAGTTGCGGGAAGCTTCGTATTTATCGCTGATTTTTTATTTGTTCTTTGACTTCTAGTAGGATCTCTTTTATTTTTTCCCATTTTTTTTCAATTTAGTTTAATCTATGGGTAACAGCAGGAATAGGCGACTTTTTCCCGGTAGAATTTGGAATAAAAACTTGGGGGTACCCAAAGTTAGCATAAAACGGGCTTGTATGTAGAATTTGGTTTGGATTGTTGTAGGGAAACTCTGCGTTGTAAATAGTCCACCCAGTCATCCTGGGGGTAGGGGGGAAAAAAACAACAGAGGTATTGTTTCCCGATTTCATTAATCCCCAGTCTGGGGTTGGACTGGGGATGAAAACAGTAAGAATATACGTGGCTTCAAGGCAGTAAGAAGTTTTTCCAAAATTTGATTAAATTGAAAACCTCTATCTGAAACTAATTTCAGAATTCCATGCAGCCCAAATATTTCCTTGACCCTCAATTCTGCAGTTTTTTTCAGCAAGGGATTCCCCTGGGTTTGGGATGTAATGGGGCCCCTCTAGAAGACGGGGCCACAACAACAAGGGTGGTAAATCATTTTTCCTTAGAAGGGCAGATCCACAATGAAACCATAGAAATTGATCCCTAGGGTCCCGGATGGAACGGGAAACTTTTAAGAAACCTAGAGCAAGGAGTGGTACCCTTGTTTCTGCACCCTGTTAAGCAAGAGGAAACATACTTTTTTAAAATCTCCTTACAATGCCACCAAAAGAACGAAGCAGTAGTTCATAATTTTTGAGACTCCAAAAGACCTGCAATTTAGAATCATGGGCTAGTTGAGGACTTCAAATCACAGATTTAGGTACATTAACCTGTGTTTCCTGCCCCCAAAACCCCTTCTTTGAAAAAGAGATCCACATCTTTTGAAGGATGAATAAAAAAAAAGCATTTTGGTA
The DNA here is from genome assembly GCA_025379985.1 of Phyllomedusa bahiana. NCBI lineage: Eukaryota > Metazoa > Chordata > Amphibia > Anura > Hylidae > Phyllomedusa > Phyllomedusa bahiana. Next base: position 13,053 of record JAODAL010077920.1, read on the forward strand.
CCACCTCTGACCTTGTTAAATTCTTTGGTCATTTTTCCCACAAAATTTTT
>JAODAL010077921.1:0-13102 GCA_025379985.1 Phyllomedusa bahiana
TAATTTTCTCTCTAAAGGGGAAGAAAGGCCGTATTTGTAATCACTCAGGTTAGAAAATCCCACGGTTTTGTGGTTTTCAAAAAACTCAAAGCCCAATTTTTTTAAAAACACAATACAGGGATTTCTCCAATTGGAGGGGGAGGTTTTTTTTAAAATTTTACACTTTGTAAAGGGGCCCTACCCAACTTTTCCCCTTTTCCCCTCTCTGAAATTTGGGTCTAAACCCCTTAAAAATTTCAGTTTTCACTTGAGAACCACCCCATACATTCCTCTTTTTTCTCAAAATTTTGTGGAATTTGTGCCACCTTATTTCCTAAGAATATTTTTATATCCTTATCCAAGAGAACAAATCAAGGATGTTATTGGTAAAAGGACAACATTTTTCGTAAAACCTCTTCCCCCACCTCTGTTAGATTCTTTAGAAAATTTAAAATTTTTAAAATGTATCTTTTTTTTTAGTCTTCCCGGGTTGGGAAAGGGGTTTCCTCAGCCTCTCCTCTCAAAAAAAAACCACCACCTTTCTTTTGCCTCGGGACCCCCCCTACCCCCCTCTTCTTGTTCTATATTTCACCCCTTCATCCTTTTTTTGGGATTTAATTCCCAGTACCTGTATCAGAAGAGGATATATCCGTCTTCCTCTCGGTTAAACGGAGTCTGTGAACTAAGGCTTTTTTCACACGAAATCTTGAAAATCCTAAATATTTGTAGGTTTTTCTCTTTTTTAAATTTGGGCTAAACCTTTCAACGGGTCTGCAATTTTTCCCTTTTACAAGAATTCGGGACTATTTTAATTTTTAAATACCCTTCATTTTTTCCCTGCAAATCTAAAATTAATTGCTTCTAATTTCTTTTTTCTTCACATGTAAAATTTGCATAAATTGTATGGAACTTTTCCCTACTGTTTGCTCCCATTTTCTAATACCTCTTAGTCCGCAAACTCTGACGGGACAAAAGATATTCTTTTAAACCCAGGTACTATTTCGTTTGGGAAAAGTTATCAAATATTTTATTTCCACCAAGATTTAGTTCTTATAAACTTGCTAAATTTCCCCAAATAAGCCTTAACCCCTTAAACACTTCGTATCCTACTCCAGGGGCGTTTGGGGGGTTTACGCACCTGGATTTAGATACTCCTGAGGGCGCGAACTCTAAAGCAAGTTCGCGCGACCCGTGAGCTCCTCCTTCCTACAGACACAGGAAGGGAGAAAATGCCTTTCCGGTTGTCTGTGACCACGATCCCCCCCGTGCCCCGTGGGCATGTCCCGGATCGTACTGACAGTTGTCATAGGAACCCGTCAAGCAAAACATGTAGTTTCCCATTAATGAGAATCTAAAGATCTCCATTCAAATCCTCAGGGGAAAAGTAAAAAAATAACTCAAAAAATGAAAAAAAGTAAAAAAAGTGAAAAAACAAGTAAAACACAAACACAAAAAATAAAAAAAAAATACGTTTTACACTGCCTTTTCCCCTTTTACAAACGCAATCGCCCCAAAAAAGATCAAATATAAAATTAAACAGTAAAAAACCCCCATATTTGGTATCGCCCGCGTGCGTAACGACTGCCCTATAAATCTGTCATGTTAATTCATAACCTGTATGGTGAACTCCGTAAAAAAACAAAACAAAAAAAAATCACAGATTAAGATTATTGTTCATCCCGCCAGCACATAAATGGAATATAAAAAGCGATTAAAAAACTCCTTAGAAACGTCAACAAATTAAATTAATTGTAGCAATTAAAACGTCAGTTCATCCCGCAAAAAAAGTCTCTTAATACAGGCTTGTATATGAAAAAGAAATAATATAATAGCTCTCAGAAGGATATAGCGATGCATAAATATTGTTTAACACAACTAAAACACTTCTTTTTTTTTTTAAAAGTGCTTCAACATAAATAAAAAATCATATAATAGGGTATCGTCATAATCGTAGCGACCAAAGAAAGTGTAAAGCTATTTATCACGGATACTGCACGGTTGAGCTATGTTAAAAATTAAAAATTAAAAAAACACTACTAGGATTGCCAGTATTTTCTTCACCCTGGCCTCCAAAAAATGGATTTAAAAGCGATCTAAAAAGCCTTGTCCCCCAAAAATGACCACTAATAAAAAATTGTCAAAAAACTCATCTCGCAAAAAATAAGTCCTACAGAGCTCCAAGCACAGAAAAATTTTACGAGTAGTTATGGCTCTCTCAGGACATGGCGGACGATGCAAAAAAAAACGTTATTTTTCTGGTTGAATAAAGTGTTTTGTATTGTATAAAAGCAGTCAAAAATAAAAAAACAAACTATTTGTGTATCGGTGTAATCGTATTGACCTGCTGAGTAAAGCTACCATGTCATATTACCGTTACAGTGACCGCTATAAAAAAAATAAAAATAAAAAAACCATACCAAGATTGCTGTATTGTGTTCAAATCACTCTCACAAAAACCTTAATAAAAAGTGAAACATTGCATCATATGAACCCCATAATGGTACAATAAAAGCTTCAACTCATCCGCAAAAAACAAGCCCATACACAGGCTTCTGCACACAGCAAAATAAAAAAAAAGTTTCATGGCTGTCAGAATAGGATCACATTAAAAACGCTAATTTTTTATAGACGTATTTCTACTGTGTAAAAGTAAATAAAACAGAAAAAACGATATAAATCTATAGCATTGTAATTGTTAACGACCCCCATAGTAAAGTTATCACATCATTACCACGGCAGGCGGATGCTGAAAAATTGAAAACTCAAAAAAACAATGACCGAACTGCGTTTCCCACCCATTTTCATTGCCCAAATGCTAAATAAAATATTATGGAACACCTTGGTGTGTTGTGCCTAAAATGCAGAATAATCCCTAGAATGAGATCCCTGATGGGTGTTGAATCCAAAATGGGCGACTTCTGGAAGGTTTCGCATGTTCTGCTTCTTTGGGGGCTTCTTTGCAAAATGCGACATGGCCCCACCAAAATCTGCGTTCCAAAGCCAAATAGCGCTCCCTCCCTTATCGCCCTGCCATGCGCCCAGAACAGCAGTTTACACCCAATAGCTGTGTTGAGGGTATTGGCCGATCTTGCAAGAAGGAAGAAATTGCTTAACAAATTTTCAGGGTTCTTTTTTCACAGGATTCTTGTATATATGAAAAACATTTTAAAGCTAAATTGCAGATTATTGGAAAAAAATTTTTTTTTTTTTTTTCACAGCCTTATGCTAAAAAAATTGTGAACACCTGTGGGGGGTCTATATACTCAAGGCACCCCTGGATATTTCCTTAAGGGTGTAGTTTCCAATTTGCGGTTCTTTTTAGGCGGTGTTATTAAGTTTTAGCACCCTTAAGGGTGTCCCCAAACCTGAAATGGCGCCTAAAGATAATCGTATTGAAATTGAGACCCCCAGAGTTAAAGAAGGTGCGCCTCCTATTCTGGAGCTTATGGTTGAGCCAGTATAATGCACTAAGGCACATATGGATATCTACTGAAAAACAGCAGACCTGGGGGAATGATATTAAGTTGCATTTACCCTCAGTCACCTTTACCGTTATTCCAGTGAATATGGGATAAATATGAAAATCTGCAAAAGAAAGTGAAATTTTGAAATTTCACCTCCACTTTCTTTAATTTTCTGTGAAATATCTAAAGGGTATCTAAAACTTCCTAAATATTGTTGTAATTTACGTTAAGGGGTATAGTTTCTAGATGGCCATCCACTTATGGGGGAAATCTAACATGCAGGCCCCTCAAAGGCCACGTCAGAACTGGAGAGTGGTCCCTAAAAAAAATTTATATTGCATTTTCTTGAAAATGTGAGAAATTACTACTAATTTCAAAGCCCTCTAATGTCGTAAAAAAGAAAATAAGACATTTTAAAAAATGATGCTAACCTATAGTGGAATATGGTAGATGCTAGTTATAAACTATTTGTGGTGATAATTATCTGTTTGCACGCAGAAATTTTGCAACTTTCAAAATCGCAAATTTTCAAATTTTCATGAAATTTTGATATTTTTCACAAACAAACAAGGATTGTATGGACTAAAAATTTCTTACTAACTTAAAGCACAATGCAAGCACGAGAAAAACAATCTACTGGAATCACATGGATAGGTAAAAGTGTCAAAAAGTTATTCTCACATAAATTGGACACATGTCAGAATTTCTCGAAAGGTCAAAACAGGCTTGTCCTTAGGAGTTATATAGAGGGCGAGAGTAATTTTTAGAGACAAATCCTTTTCAGAAAACACTTCTTTACCTATGTGCCAAGACTCGTATTGCAACACTGGTCATTAAACTGGCCATACCCTACAATAATCCCAAGAATAAAGGGAGTATATCTCTCTCCAGGAGAATACAATATATAGCGGAAAAAAAAAAAAATAGATATGTAATTCATGGACTGGACTATAAAACTTAACTTTTAATTATTATTACGTATGAATATAAATAAAAAGGAGTCACTTCCGCTCCTTTTTATGTATATTCATACGTAATAATAATTAAAAGTTAAGTTTTATAGTCCAAAAACATGAGTAGGCCACAGAACGAGTGGGAACAATGAACAGTGTGGAGTCACGGCAGCAGCCACAGCAGCAGAATGAGGTAGGACCAGTGCGCACAATGACACAGTGTGAGGTCACGGGCAGCAGCAGCAGCAGCATGAGGTCAGACAGTGGGCACAATGGACAGAGTGTGGAGGTGGGTGGCAATAACAGTTCCTGGCTTAAAGATGGTTGTTGGCAGATGGGAGAACTGTCAGCAGATAGCTGTGGCTATTCAGGTGGGTGGCGGGCATCAGAATAGTGGCTGAGGCAGGTTCAGTTTGAACCCAGACTCATTTCTCACCAGTTTGGTGAGGCGTCATGAGCTGATGTAGCCTGAAGCCTAATGGCATTGGTTCTACTGTGTGGAAATCCTGGCCTGATCACATGCTGATTGATCTTGGACAAAGGTCCCAGGTCGTTCACACATTTCCCGTGGACATGCCGGGTTCTTCCTTGGGCTAACGGAAAGGCCCCCGCCGCATGTACACCCGCTCTGATGACACCACTACTGGCCGGGCAGGACAGCTTTCCATCTGCAAACTCGGCAAGTTGCGGCCACACATCAGTTTGGCTGCCCAGTAGTTTCCAGCGGATCTTCTTAATGGAGTGGCAGAGTGCTGTCCACAGTAGGCCACCACCTGTTTGGTTCAGGGGACTGCTCCAGGTCCTGCTGCTGTGCTGGGACTACCCTCCTTCATTAGGCGGGTGAAGGACAGCTGACTTCATCAGTGACTCCAGACTTAGGTTACTGCATGATGCGAGTGGTATGCTTCCTACCCCCACACCTTCCCCAGCAGCCGCGGCAGTAAGGGTTGTACGTGAGCGTAGGAACCACCGGTCAGGACCTGTCAGGGAAGGGATGATGCCGCACATAGGCAGGGGCCAACTGATTACGGAGGACTTTCCCTTTAGTATTTGAGTTGGTCCTCCTCTCAATAGATGGGAAAAAGGCTCAACATTTTGGACCGGTAGCGAGGGGTCAATAGGGGTGGTAGAGCCAGAAGTAATCCTCTGGCCGGATGCTGACTATTAGGCTGTCACTAGCCAAGCAAATAAGCAAGTGCTTTGCGGGCCGGCCATTGCACATAGTGACTCCCGAGGGGCTCCCTGCCTCCATTTCCACTGTATACTGCCCACGGTGCTTGGGGGTCATCTGCATCGTCTTCCTCAATCTCCTCAACCTCCCTCCACTGCTCCTGCTCCTCTTCTCTTGTCCACCTGGGTAGAAAATTCACTCATTTCACAACAAATGCTTCTGCTCCAATGTCCTCCTACTCCTCCATTTCAGTCCCCACCGGACTCATGTGGCAACGAGATGTAGTCGCCACGTCATCAAGTCCGTGCCCAGACAAATTTGTTCAGCATTCTGTTTAGGAACATGAAGCAGTGGAATGACGATATTCATTCCCGTAGTTCCTGGGACTGACAAATAAACGTGCCTCCCTCGGAATGGCCTCAAACAATAAACAGCAGGTTGTGTCACGGAATGAGCTTGCCTCGGGCTGAAATCAAAAGTTACACAGTGGAGTAGTACTTCTGTCTGAATGGAACATAAAAAATCGTTTTAATAGGCCTTTTCGTTGTTCATACAGTCAGTCACAACATCGTGCAGGCGGGAATTCCAACGGGGTGGAAACAATAGCATATCGAGTGTGTCTGGGGAGATGCCTGTTCTGCCGCTGCTACCTCGGAGGAGGGTGGGTTCCTGGCGTTGTACGAATTGGATAAAGCTGCGAGGGCACAGTTTCCGGGCTTTTCAGAATCTGCTGAAGATCGGTGGGAGACTTCAGGAAAACCTTTTCACAACCAGATTGAACACGGTGTGCGCATGCAGGGCGCATGGACCATCCATCCTCGGTGCAGCGCGGACACCATGTTCCTCCATTGTCCGTCACATGGTTCACAGTTGGGACGGAGAAAAGCACACATCGATTTCTTGCTGCATGAAGCGGGCAGTTTCTACCCTGTGTGACTTCGTTCGCTCGAGGCAAGCAGGTGTTTGTAGAAAAACTGCGTGGCACCGCTGATGTGCCTTAAACATTGTGGTATGAATGGAGCAGTACTTGTGGAGGCTGAGATGGTCGGTGGTGGTGAAGGAAGGAGGAGGGGGACATTGGCGCAGGTAGCAGCAGTTTGACACTTGGAGGAGAAAGCCGGCGTCTCCTGTCAAGTTGTTGGCAATTGTCCTGGGCTGGAAGCACATTCACCCAGTGGGTCGTAAAGGACATGTACTGGCCTGACCGTTAGTTACAGCTCCGACGTCCGCGTGAATTGCACCTTGGAAACAAACGATAAGCTTAAGGACTGCCCACTCCTGTTATAACATAATTATGAAGTGATGGTTACTGCCTTTTTGGAAAAATAAATTACGGCTTGGAACTCTCACATCTCGGCTCGGAACAAGCCATTAGGTTTCTGAATGGTGCAGAGTCCACCATTTGGAAAAGGGAGGGACTGCAGATACCAACAACTTGGCACAGGAGCTATGGTCAGCTGCTGACCTTTGGATGGTTGGACGGCATACTGGTTGTCTCTTTGCAATCGCCTCGCTGAACGGACTGCTGGCGCCTTGGGGTTAGAGAGGGGAGCAGGTGCATTCTCGGAACGTGAGATGATGTCAAAGAGAAACAGCTCATTATGCAGAAGGGTGGTGGAGCTTTGATGGCATGCGTGCCACTGGGCGCTGCTGCTGTTGCTGACGGCGGCAGGATGGACCACCACATCTGAGCCACGTTTCTCCCAGGTCACCGGATGGTGACGCTGCCTGTGTTGACGCAGGGCCGTAGGTGCCAACGTTAGCTCCGCTGGCACGCTTCACTTTCTTCCTACAGTTTCTTCATATACCCATTATTTTCGGCTCCCTCCGGTGTCTTAGCAAAGAACTGCCACACCGACGAGTATCGGATTTTACCGGCAACGATCCGCACTGAGTGAATACTGCCGCCGCTGCCTCGCTGAGCCCCTGTGCCGCTACTTTTTAGTCCTGCGAAGGGGTTTTTTACCCCGTGCCACGCTTGGCTCCCGACCTCACACTGCTGCTTTCCTGTGACTCACGGCACACGACCCACTGCTGGCTGCGCCGCTTGCCTGACGCGCAAAATGCTGACGCTATTCTTCCCTGATGAATGATGAAAGCCCCTTGCCTCACCCGGGCCACCCAAGTGCGGTCGGCATACATCATCATCTATTTGTGTTTCATCGTCACTGCTGTCCTCATCACCGGTCTTGGTATGCATAGGCTGACCATCACAAACATGACATCCCATGCCACTCTCAACCACATCTATACCTTTGCCGCCTACTGCAAGAAGCAGGTGATATTGGCCCATTTCTTGCTGACAAGTAGCTGCTGACTGCCCTCCTCAAATTGTTATCCTCGCTATATAGTGGCGCTGAGCACCAGACCACATAAGTAGATTTGGCTGAGGGAAAACGGATGGGACAGAGGCGGATTGAGGACAGGTGAGGGACGCTGCCGCTCCCGGGCCCATGCACCAACTAAGGGAGTTGTGTCTGAGGTTCACACGACTATTGGCTGGGGTGCTGTCAGATTTCATCTGGGAGAGAAAGTGGATGGACCTAGTTAACCAATCAAAGAACCATTGGGTTGCTGAACAACACACGGCCGCTAGTTGACAGGCGGCAGTTGTGGCTCACCAGAGTGACCCTGCTGCGAAAGTCCCCTTGCGTGCTGCGTCCTAGGCCTGGAATGTTTGTGCATCTGCACTCGCAGGGTGAAGAGCCTGCGCCTCTCATGTTGACATACTGTTTGTTCTCAAAATGTACAGACACTGTTTGATGAAGATTTTGTATATGATAAATACACACCTGTATTTGACGCCAACTTAACCCACTAACAAGCTGTTGGGTAACCCTTGGATATAAATTGCGCTCCAAAATGGGCAGGAAAATTGATTGTATGTGCCGCTTAAAAACTCTGTGTATTTTACTGAATATAAAGCACAAACAGCTTAATTAACCTCTGGATATGATTATTGCTACAGGAATTTCTTCGGTGGCGGTGAAAAAACAAAGTTTATTTTATTGAGTACAAATGCCCAGACAGAACAACGCTAATATTAAACCTCTGATGGTAAATTGTGCAAAGAATTGGAGGCCTCCACAACTAGTGCTGAGTAGCGTGTTTCAATTGGTGTTTTCTACGCCCACACAAACAAGAGATAAACTGTAATTAACCTTGCTTGTGAATTTATGCTACAGGAAAATAACTGTTATATTTTGGCGTTGAAAATCGACGGTTTCTTGGGGGTCAGCACACCAGCAAAACAACGCTTATTAACCCTGATGTAAATTGCTCAAACAATTGGGCACCACAAACTAGTAGCTTTGTAGCGTTGTTACAAATTGCTGTTTTCTACGCCAACAACAGAGATAAAATTGTAATTTAACCTTCGCTTGTGAATTATTGCTACAGGAAAATGTATATTATTTTGGCGTTGAAAATGGAGTTTCTTGGGGTCAGCACACCAGCAAAACACGCTTAATTAATCCCCTGGATTTAAATTGCGCAAAACAATTGGGACCACCACAAACTGTAGCTTTGTAGTGTGTTACAATTGCGTGTTTTTGTCTACGCCACACAAGAGATAAAATTGTAAATTAACTTCGCTTGTGAATTATGCTACAGGAAAAATGTATATATTTTGGCGTTGGTGAAAATGACAGTTTCTTGGGGTAGAACACCAGCAAAACAACGCTTCTTAATTAACCACTGATTTAAAAATTGGCCCAAACAATTGGGCCCACCTACAAACTAGTAGCTTGTAGTGTGTTACAATTGCGTGTATTTACGCACACAAGAGATAAATTTGTAATGTAACCTTCCGCTTGTGAAATTATGCTGCTACAGGAAAAATGTATGCATTTTGTCGTTGAAAATGAACGGTTTCTTGGGGTCAAGCACACCAGCAAACAACGCTTAATTAACACCTGGATGTAAAATTGCGCCAAACAATTGGGCCACCTCAAACTAGTAGCTTTGTAGCGTGGTTACAAATTGCGTGTTTTTACGCCACTCACAAGAGATAAAATTGTAATTAACCTTTTCGCTGTCGAAATTATGCTACAGGGAAAAATGTATGCATTTTGGTCTTCGAAAATGACGGTTTCTTGGGGTCAGCACACCAGCAAACAACGCTTAATTAAACCCTGGTTTAAATTGTGCCAAACATATTGGCGCAACCACAAACTAGTAGTTTGTAGCGTGTTACAATGCGTAGTTTTCTACGCCACACAACAAGAGATTAAAAAATTTAATTAACCTTCGCTTGTGAATTATGCTACAGGGAAAAATGTTATAGTATTTTGGCGTTGAAAATGACGGTTTCTTGGGGTCAGGCACACCAGCAAAACAACGCTTAATTAACCCCTCGGATGTAATTGCGCAATGAATTGAGCAGCCAAATAGTGGTATTTGGTAATTTTAACCCCTTAAGGACCCAGCCTGTTTGACCTTCCTGACACAGCCCTATTTTGAAATCTGGCATATGTACTTTAGGTGAGATAACCTTTTTGACACTTTTACTAGAATGTGATTCAGAGATTTTTTTCTCGTGACACATTGCTGTTTAAGGTAGTAAGAAATTTTTTATCCATACAATCTTGTTTGTTGTGAAAAAATATCAAAAAATTTCATGAAAATTTGGAAAAATTTGCGATTTTGAAAGTTGCCAAAATTTGCTGCGTGCAAGGACAGATATTATTCACCAACAAAATTGTTTTTAACTAGCATTCTTACCATATGTCACATATTGGTTGGCATCATTTTTTAAATGTTCTTTTTTTTTTTTTGTTACGACATTAGGAGGGCTTAGAAATTTAGTAGTAATTTCTCATAATTTTCAAGAAATTTGCAATCATTACATTTTTTTAGGACCAATCAAGTTCTGACTTGGCTTTGAGGGCCTGCATGTAAGATACCCCCATAACGTGACACCATCTGAGAATCTAGAACCTTAATGTATTTACAACACTATTTTGGAAGTTTGATAACCCTTTAGATATTTCACAGAAATTAAAGCAAAGTGGAGGTGAAATTTCAAAATTTCACTTTTTTTGCAGATTTTCAATATTTATCCATTATTCACTGGAATACAGTAAATGTGACTAGGTAAATGCAACTTAATATCAATTCCCCCAGGTCTGCCGTTTTTAGAGATATCCCATATGTGGCCCTAGTGCATTATTTGGCTCACACCATAAGCCCAGAATAGGGAGGAGCACCTACTATACTCTAGGGTCTCATTTTCAATACGATTTTATTTAGGCGCCATTTCAGGTTTGGGGACACCCTAAGGTGCTAAAACTTAATAAACACCCCTAAATAGACCGCATATTGGAAACTACACCCCTTAAGGAATATATCCAGGGGTGCATTGAGTATATAGACCCCACACGTGATTCACAAATTTTTTTAGCATAAGGCTGTGAAAATTAAAAAACATTTTTTTCCAATAATTTGCAATTTTAGCTTAAAATGTTTCATATATACAAGGAATCCTGGAAAAAAAAAACCTAAAACTTTGTTAAGCAATTTCTTCCAAGTTCGGCAATACCCTACATGTGGGTGTAAACTGCTGTTTGGGCGCATAGCAGGGCGTATAAGGGAGGGAGCGCTATTTGGCTTTTGGAACGCAGATTTTGGTGGGGCCATGTCGCATTTGCAAAGCCCCCAAAGTAGCAGAACAGGCGAAACCTTCCAGAAGTCGCCCCATTTTGGATTCAACACCCATCAGGGATCTCATCTAGGGGTGTACTGTGCATTTTGGATGCACAGGTGTTCCATAGTTTTTTTTTTAGCATTGGGCAATGAAAATGGGGGGAAAAACGCAGTTCGGTCATTGTTTTTTGAGTTTCAATTTTACAGCATTCGCCGTGCAGTGTAAATGATGTGATAACTTTACTATGGGGGTCGGTACAATTACAATGATATAGATTTTATATAGTTTTTTCTGTTTTATTACTTTTACACAGTAGAAATACGTCTATAAAAAAAATTGCGTTTTTATGTTGTCCTATTCTGACAGCCATAACTTTTTTATTTTGCTGTGTGCAGAGCTGTGTATGGGCTTGTTTTTTGCGGGATGAGTTGAAGTTTTTATTGGTACCATTATGCGGTGCATATGATGCTATGTTCACTTTTTATTAAGGTTTTTGTGAGATGTTTTGAACAAAATACAGCAATCTTGGTAGTGTTTTTTATTTTTATTTTTTTATAGCGGTCACTGTACGGTATATATGACATGGTAGCTTTACTCAGCAGGTCAATACGATTACACCGATACCCAATTTGTATATTTTTTTATGTTTTACTGCTTTTATACAATAAAACACTTTTATTCAACCAGGAAAATACGTTTTTGCATCGCCATAGTCGAGAGCCATAACTTTTAAATTTTTCTTTTGCTTGGAGCTGTGTAGGGACTTGTTTTTTCAAGATGAGTTGACTTTTTTTATTAGTATCATTTTTGGGGGGACAAGGCTTTTTGATCGTTTTTTAAATCCATTTTTTGGAGGCCAGGGTGAAGAAAATACTGCAATCCTAGTAGTGTTTTTTATTTTTATTTTTAACAGGGCTCACCATGCGGGATCCGTGATAAGTTAGCTTTACTCTTTGGGTCCTACGTTTATGGCGATACCCTATTTTATAAGTTTTTTTTAAGCTGAAGCACTTAAAAAAAAGAAAAGTGTTTTTAGTGTGTTAAACAATTTTATGCATCGCTATCTTCTGAGAGCTATACATTTTCTATTTTTCCGTATACAGAGCCTGTATGAGGACTTTTTTTTGCGGGATGAACTGACGTTTTAATTGGTACAACTTTGGCGTTTTAGGAGTTTTTGATGCCTTTTTATTCCATTTTATGTGCTGCGGGATGAACAATAATCTTAATTCTGTGATTGTTTTTTTTGTTTTTTTTTTTACAGCGTTCACCGTACGGGGTTAATTAACATGACAGATTTATAGGGAGGTCGTTACGCACGCGGCGATACCAAATTGGGTACTTTATTTATTTTTATCATTTTTGGGGCGATTGGCGTTTGTAAAGGGGAAAAGGGCGGTGTACATATTTTATTTTATTTTTTTGTGTTTGTGTTTTACATGTTTTTTCAAATTTTTTTACTTTTTCACGTTATTTTTTTTACCTTTTCCCCATAAGGGGATTTGAATGAGAGATTTTAGATCTCTCATTCAATAGGAATCAGTGCATAGCTTGTTGCTATGACTGGTTCCTATGGAACTGTCAGTCACGATGCCGGGGGCTGCCCACAGGCACGGCCGGGGCTCGTGACGTCATAGACAACCCGGAAGGGATTCTCTGCCCTCCGTGGTGTCTGTAGGGAGGCAGGAGCTGCAGGATCGCCGTCCGTGCGCTGCTGCCGCCGACAGGACGCAGGAGGAGCGATCTCCTCCTGCGTCTCTCTTAATTATTGCGACCGATCGTCGCGATAATTTAAAGGGGTTAACCGCCCCCCCCCCCCGAGGCGATCCCGGGGGGCGGGGCCGCGCTGCGGGAGTCAGCTGTAATATACAGCTGACACCCCCGGGGACGG
>JAODAL010077922.1:0-13102 GCA_025379985.1 Phyllomedusa bahiana
ATCAGTACAGGATAATAATTAGTACAGTACTGCCCAGCAAATATGATGCAGCTCTGGATTTTAATACGGGTGTAACCGGATCGTAAAAGGTAAGTATTTATGACAGTGTTTACCAGAGAATGTGGGCCTCTGGGATAAAACGGATTAACTGGATCAGTAAGGGAAAAAAAAAAAGTAATTTGTACAGTGACTGCCCAGAGAATAGTGAGGCGCTCTGGGGATAATCAGGGTGTAATGGGAAGTACGGATAGTAATGTATGTAAAAAGTAAAAGCACCCCAGAATGGACCCAGCTCTGGAGGAAAAACAGGGTGTAACTCAGGATCAGAAAAAGGGAAAAATAAAGTATGACAGTGCTGCACCCGCAGTTTTGTGAGTGCCTTTGGAGGGTAAAAAGGTTAAAGGAATACAGGGAAAAGTAATTTTCATGACTGACCCGCGAATAGTGAGGGGCCTGGAGATAACAGATGTCCATCAGTAGGGGAGGAAGAGCTGAGCCGGTGTTTCCCGCTCGAAAATGGGGTTGGGTTTTTTAATCAGGTAATGAGATAAAAAATTCTTTTGAAGCATTGGTCTCTGTAATCTTTAACTCGGTTTCCCGATGTTTCATTCGGTTCCCCCTGGGTACTTGAGGTAATCGATTTTGTGCTTAGTCCGGCCCCTCTTTCTTTTTGTTTTCCGTTAAATTTCTGGGTAAAGTTCTTTTCCGAAAAACGGGGATTATTCCCCTGCCCCTGCGGCTTCAGTTCCGGGGGTTTTTGGGATTTTTCCCGCCGTCTTTCAGGGGAAAAATTGTGGCCCCCGTTTCCTAGGGCCCCGGGCCCCCGGAATTAAAACCTGTTTCTTTAACTTTAATTTTATTAAGAAAACCAAAAATTTAACAGGGAAACCCCCAAAGGAGAATTTAACTTTTTTTAATTTTTAAGCCAAATTTTAAATTTCCAAAAACCCAAAATTTTAAATAATACTTAATCCTATAAACCCGTGGGCAAAGGCAGCAGCAAAACGCGATGGGGGGGCCTCCAAAGGTCCTTAGGTTGTTCCCCGTATCTGGAGCCAAAAACCCACCCAAGGATCGGGGGGGCCATAGAGCCAACACCACATCCCGGGGCCCCCCATGCGACTGCCCCCACAGCTGCTGGGGAGTCCATAGAGCCAAAACCCCATCCCGGGGCCAATGCTGACTGCACCCCCAGTGCTGGAGAGTCCAAAAAAGGGAACTCCACCCCAGGGGCCCCCCATGCGTTTGCACCAAGAAAGGGGCCCCGAGCCAACACCCCATCCAGGGGGCCCCCCATGCTGACTGCACCCACGCTGCTGGAGGGGGCCTAGAGCCCCAAAACCAACATCCCGGAGCTCCACATGTGACGCATCACAGCGCGGAGGGTCCTGGTCAAACCACCATCCAGGAGCCCCCCTGCTGATGCACACACAGCTGCTGGAGGGCCCTGGCCAAAACCACCTCCGGAGCCCCACATGCTGACTGCACCCACAGCTGTGGAGGGGCCTAGAGCCAACTCACCATCCAGGGGCCCCCCCAAAGCTGACTGCACCCACAGCTGCTGGAGGGCCTAGAGCCCAAAACCACCATCCGGGGCCCCAAGCTGACTGCACCCCACTGTGGAGGGTCCCTAGAGCCAACCCACCATCCGGGGCCCCCCATGCTGGGTGCACCCACAGTGCTGCAGGGGCCCTAGAGCCAACAAAACCATCCGGGGCCCCACATCTGACTGCACCCCCAGCTGCAGGGTCCCTAGAGCCAACACCCCACAGTGGCCCACATGTGACGGACCCCTAGCTGCTGGAGGAGCCATAGGCCAACAAAACCTCCCGGGGCCCCAAGCTGACTTTCACCCAGTATGGAGGGGCCATAGGCCCCCCCACTACCAGGGGCCCCACATGTGACGCGCCATAAATGTGGAGGGTCCATGAGCCCAAAAGCAACTCCAGGGGTCCCACAATTTTGACTGCACCACAGCTGCTGGAGGGGCCATAGGCCACACCCCCATCCCCGGGGCCCACATCCTGATGACCAAAACTGCTGGAGGGTCCCTAGAGCCAAAAACCCCCCATCCAGGAGCCCCCCATGTGATGCACCACAGTGCTGGAGGGTCCATAGAGCCAAAACCACCATCCCGGGGCCCATGAGCTGCCCCCACAGGGGGGCCATAGAGCAACAACCAATCCCGGGGCCCCACATGCTGACTGCACCCAAGCTGTGGAGGAGCCCAAGAGCCAAAACCACCAACCACGGGGCCCCCCTGTGACTGCACCCCAGCTGCTGGAGGGGGTAAGAGCCCTAGGGGTAACTTAAAGGGGGACGAGGGGACTGGCCCTCCCCTTTTTTTTGGGGGGGCGTCCCCCCCTTTTTAGCCCCCCCAATAAAAAATAATCCCTATGAAAAAATGAGAATAGGGTAAGTGGGGTGAGCAGAGCACAGAGGAGGAAAAAGTTAACTTTGCCTCCTATGTTTCTGTGCATCTTGGGGGAAAGAGTAGATAGCAGCCTCAAGTGTCAGTGGCAGAGTGAGAGCGGCTGATTGTAGAGCGGGAGTAAAGAGGGGCGGGCTTCACCAGTCAGAACGCTGCTCACAGTCCCCAGCACACTCTGTATATGGGGCTGTGTATGTATCTTTCCCTCCCCTCGTGTACACTTCCCCTATGCTCAGCCCTCATCAGAGAATAAGGGAATCTCTTGCCGAATGCCAACTGCACCAGACTATAGGAGACAGGTAAGGAGGGGACAATGGTGCTAGGCATTGTTTGTGCATGTGAGTAGGGTATGTACTGTATATGGAGATGGGGTATATACTGTACAGCCATGTGTCTACCAACTCTTCCCTGCACTTACCCCACTGGGGAAATGAAAGTGAATGGGGCTGGCGCTGCAGCATTTTAGAGTGTGGACTGGACAGCGCGTACTTCAAAAAACACCCGGCATATAGCAGAGCACACAGTACACCCCGCTATATCCCAAATGTGAACATACCTTAGGCTACATTCACATGGAAGATCTGAATGCTGTTTAAACGGGGCGGATTCAGTGCTGGATCTGCCTCAGATCGCCCAAATCCGGCAGGAAACCAATTTACATTATACCCTAATGTAAAATAGTGTCGTTGTTTAGATGACACTAGATTTTACTCGAGTATTTTCTGTACGTCAGCCTACAAAGAATTTTTCAGTGGTTTTTACGCACTAACAGCACTAAAGGATAGGAGACAGAAATCTACCTTGGGCAGTCTGAGTCGTTTACTTGTCAGTGCTGAAAAACCATCATGTCAACGCACCCTAAGTGTGTAGGGTGTCTGTGTTCAATATATATATATATACACACACAATTTCTGGGGTACCTTCTGTAATGTAGTCTCTGGGGTACAGTGTATAATGTAATAATCCTGGGTATGGTGTAATATAATCACTGTTGTACAGCGGGTAATGTAATATCTGGGGTATGGTGTAATATAATCACTGTTGTACAGTGTGTAATGTAATCTCTGGGGTACAGTGAATAATGCAGTAATATCTGTGGTGCGGTGTGTAAACTAATCTCTGGGGTACAGTGGGAAATGTAGTAATTTCTGGGGTAAAGTGTGTAATGTAGTAATCTCTGGAGTATGGTATAATGTAATATCTGGGGTACAATGTGTAATGTAATCTCTGGGGTACAGTGTAATGTAATCTCTGGGATTGTGTAATGTATCTCTGGGGTACAATGTGTAATGTAATCTCTGGGGTACGGTGTGTTTTAATCTTTGGGGTATGGTGTGATGTAGTCTCTGGGGTACGGTATGATGTTTTCTCTGGAGTACAGTGAGTAATGTAATCCATTTCTAGGGTTCAGTGTATAATATAATACATTTTTGGGGTACAGTGAATTATATTTTTTTCTTGAGTACAATGTGCAATTCATTTCTAAGGTGCAGTTAGTAATGTAATTTCTGGGGCTACTATGTGTAATGTAATGAATTTCTGGGGTGCAGTGAGTGATGTCATTTCTGGTGTATGGTATGCAACAAAATACATTGTGGGGTAAAGTATGTGCCATAATTGAGGGGTACCGTGAGATTGGGCTCTTTTATTTTTCCCCATTTGTTTGTTTTATAACAAATTTAAAAGGAGTAGTGATGGGGATGGGAGGGGTTTTAAACAAAATGTGCTGCATTGCACAACATTTTTTATTTCCCTCTAGAGGGGGTAAATTGTAGGTGCGTTGGTTCGGTTTCATTGCCAGGGCTGCTTTTCAGTCCAGTCCCGGGTCTAAACTTCAGTAATTAGAGAGCCACTCATAACCTTACGGATTGCACCAAAAGTGTTTGCCATATGGACTCCGCCCGACCTGCTGGGGGATGAGAGGGAAAATTGGTCCCCCCCACTTTTTGAACCAAAGTTACACCCCTGCATAGAGCAAACACCACCATCCAGGGGCCCCACATGCTGACTGCACACACAGCTGCTGGAGGAGCCATAGAGCCAACACCACCATCCAGAGGCCCCACATGCTGACTGCACCACAGTGCTGGAGGAGCATAGAGCAACACACCATCCAGGGGCCCGAAATGCTGACTGCACCCACAGCTGCTGGTGGGTCCATAGACAACACCACCATCCAGGGGCCCCCTGCTGACTGCCCCACAGCTGCTGGAGGGCCATGAGCAACACCCCATCCAGGGCCCCACGTGCTCCACTGGGGTCTTGTTCCTGATCTTCCAATCAATGTCAGAAATTTCTAGGCATGTGACATGTCACATTTTTTTGCTGGAACATCCCATCTGCCCCAGGGGAGACAGTCAGCATGTATGGGTGTACATGATCTGCAAGGATGGATTCATACCCAAATCGGGGGAGAGTGCCTTTCCCATGGATGAGAGGCTGTGGTTCTACAACTTCAATTTACCACTTCCTGTTCCGGCTGTGGGAGCTTCTACAGCTTCAGGGTCCCTCTTACTGCTCAGGCTGGGGGCAGTTCTACATCCTTAGGCTCCCACTTCTTCTTAAGGCTGTGGGTGGTTCTTTAGCTTCAGACTCAGATTTCCTGTTCAGGCTACAGCTTCAGGCTCTCACTTCCTATTCAGTTTGTGGGTGGTTCTACAGCTTCAGGCTCCCACTTCCTAATCAGGTTGTGGGTGGTTCTACAGCTTTAGGCTCCCACTTCCTAGTCAGGTTGTGGGTGGTTCTACAGCTTCAGACTCCTACTTCCTATTCAGGTTGTGGGTGGTTCTTACAGCCCCTTTAGGGGCTCCCATTTCCTTTTTTCCTGGTCATGGCCATTCTTTCACTTTAGGCCCCCTTACTGTCGGCTGTGGAATCACAGCTTCAGGCTCAAATTAGTTCGATGTAGGTGTTCTACAGCTTCAGGCTCCGACTTTCTGTTCAGACTGTCGTTGAATTTCAGCTCTGCTATTCCTAGCTGAACATTGGTGATGGAGGTTGCTAAACAACAATGCACAAGGCTACAGAGCTCTAAAGCATTAAAGCTCTACAGTACGAAACCATTCTGGCCACTTGTAGAGCAGAGAGAGGTGGTCGGTAACCTAGGGAAGCTTGAGTACGCAAACAGGAGATAGGAACTGCTTTAACTCTAAAATGAAGCAAAATCTGAACAGCAATGTATTTAGTAATAGTCTTTATTTTTGCCTGCTTGTATAAAGCCAATCATGTAGAATAGTGGATATTGCTGTAGCTGCTGCTATAGTAGTTACACTATCCTTAGACGTAGCTTCCATTCAGACATTTGCCACCTCCTTTATACTGTGACTTTTCTGGGGTCCTGAGTGTTCGCGCCCCTGGTCCTGTCCACATAGGTTTGTATGTCAGGAATCCAGGGATGTTGGGTGACGATCCCCCCGGGAGCTGTAACATTGGGCAGAGGGGTCGGCACTTTCATCTCTTCTCTTATGAACACTTTGAGCCGATTTCTCAGCCCAATCTTGACTATGACCCCGGCCTCTCCCCCCTCCGTGATTTCTACCACAAGGTAATTTTCTGGGCAGCGCTTCCATCATTCGCGCTCAATGTCTCCGTCACCTTCGTGAACTCGTTATCCGGTGAGTCAGACGCCGCTCAGACAGTGAATGAGATGAGGGAAGTTTACTGTAAGTCGCACAGAAGGTTCTTCCATCCAAATCCTCCTCCTCTCCTGGGACTCCTTACATAGTACGGTTGAAAAAAGACACGCGTCCATCAAGTCCAACCAAGGGTGGGGAAAATGTGGGTGAAGGGAGAGAGACAAGGACATTAAGCCCAGCCTCACCACTGGTTAATGCCCTGGAACCCACAAGGCAAGAACCAATCTGCTCCAGGGAAGACCCCATCTCTGACCCCAGAGCTCCAGAGGAGGCCCCATCTCTGACCCCAGAGCCTCCACCAGCCAGGATCCAGAATTTTACATAGCTTTGTACGCATTCATATTCTTTAGTTTCAGGTAGGTATCTAAGCCCTTCTTGAAACCCTCACCTGTTCCTGCTGTGACCAGCTCCCTAGTGAAGAGCACTTTTTTCCAGATGAAGGGAATGTCCTTTTGTCTTTGCCTTTATATGACATCGTTTTTCCTATACTTTTTGTAGGGACCATTTATATATTTGTATAAATTAATCATGTCCCCCCGAAGCCGTCTTTTCTCAAGACTAAATAAGTTCAATTCTACCAACCTCTCCTCATAACTAAGATGTTCCATTCCCCTTATAAGTTTGGTTGCTCATCTTTGCACTCTCTCTAGGATGTTCCATTCCCCTTATAAGTTTGGTTGCTCGTCTTTGCACTCTCTCTAAGATGCACCATTCCCCTTATAAGTTTGGTTGCTCGTCTTTGCACTCTCTCTAGGATGTTCCATTCCCCTTATAAGTTTGATTGCTCATCTTTGCACTCTCTCTAGGATGTACCATTCCCCTTATAAGTTTGGTTGCTCGTCTTTGCACTCTCTCTAAGATGCACCATTCCCCTTATAAGTTTGGATGCTCGTCTTTGCACTCTCTCTAAGATGCTCCATTCCCCTTGTAGGTTTGGTTGCTCGTCTTTGCACTCTCTCTAGCTCAATTACATCTTTTCCATAAACTGGGGCCCAGAACTGAACAACATATTCCAAGGGAGGTCGCACCAATACTTTGTATAGCGGTAGAATTACATCCTTATCCCGTGAGTCCAGGCCTCTTTTAATACACGCCAATATCTTACTTGCCTTAGAGGCAGCTGATTGACACTGCATGCTGTTCTGTAGTCTATGATCTACAAGAACGCCCAGATCTTTCTCAACAAGCGATTCTCCCATCAAGTCCTGGGAAAGTTTGGTGACAGCTTCTGCATTTTGGCTTTGGCTACTAATATAGTTCCTGTCCCGACTGTGTTTCCATCTTACTTGCTGTCACCAACTTTTCCAATTTACAGTATGAAAATATGCAATGCAGCATGAAATCAAATCGGCAGCAATTTTGCTCTTGACGACTTGCTGACCGAGCATTGACTTTAATGGTCCGTGCTGAGTGTGCAGCTGCCACGGACTGTACAGCTGCGCGGGGGGAGAGCTGATAGTTGGACCCTCCACTGAGAAGGTGGGGACCATTCATTACCATCCCTGCCTTCCCCATCGTTGTATATACAGCATTCAATGAGCAGTGTATGTACACATAGGCAGGAAGTGTTGTGGCTTTCTGCTCTCGGAGACAGGGCTCATGTGATCACCAGGGCTTGGTAACTGCAGGAGCTGCTGGGTCTTATGAGACTCAGATCATCTCTGCAGTCAGTAAAGAGGGCTGTATGTCAGCTACAGGGGAAATCAGACAAGAGAAAAGTTATATAAAAATTCCCCTAAAGATCTTTATGTGTCATATGTCAAATAAATTAATACTACTGTTTAAACTACATACTGTATATATTGTGGCAGAGAGACTTCAGGTCGCATGTCTCTTCCACTGAGTTGTATACAGCAGACCTGTGAAGTACGTGCCACAGAGGTGTCTGGCCTCAGGGGGGAAAACTGTTTCCCCCCCCCTTTTTTTTTTTTTTGGGGTTTGGTTTTCCAAAAAAAAATTTTTTTCCCCCAAAAAGGGTTTTTTTTTCCCCCCCAAAAAAAAATTTTTTTTCCCCAAATTTAAAAAAGAAAAAAAAAAAAGGGGGGGAAAATTTTTTTTTAAAAAAACCCCCCCCTTTTTTAAATTTTTTTTGGAAAAAAAAAAAAAGGGGGGAAAAAAGGTTTTTTTGTCCCCAAAAACAACGTTTTTTCCCCGGGCCCCCCCAAAAGGGGGGGCCCCCCTTTTTTTTTTTAAAAATTTTTTCCCCCCCCCCCTTTTTAAATTTTTTTTTTTTAAAAAATTTTAAAAAAAAATTTTTTTTAAAAAATTTTTTTTTGGGGAAAAATTTTTTTGGGGGGGAAATTCCCCCAAAAAAACCCCAAAGGGGGGGGAAATTTTTTTTTTGGAAAAAAAAATTTTCCCCCCCCCCCCCCCCCCCCCCCCCCCCCCTTTTTTTTCCCCCCCCCCCCCCCCCCCCCCCACCCCCCCCCCCCCCCCCCCCCCCCCCCCCCCCCCCCCAAACCCCCCCCCCCCCCCCCCCCCTTACCCCCCCCCCCAACCCCCCCCCCCCCCCCCCACCCCCCCCCCCCCCCCCCCCCCCCCCCCCCCCCCCCCCCCCCCAAAAAAATTTTTTTTTTTTTGGGGAAAAAAAATTTTTTTGGGGAAAAAAGGGTTTTTTTTCGGGGAAAAAAAAAAAAAGGGTTTTAAAAACCCAAAATTGGGGCCCCAAAAAAAATTTTTTTTTTTTTCCCCAAAAAGGGGGGGGGTTTTTTTGGGAATTTAAAAAAAAATTTTTTTGGGTTTGGGGGGGGTTTTTTTTTTAAAAAAAAGGGGGGAAAACCCCTTTGGTTGAAAGGTTTTTCCCCCCTTTTTGGGGAAGGGGGAAAAAAAAATTTTTTTTTTTGGGGGGGTTTTTTTCCCCTTTTTTTTTTTTTTTCCCCCAAAAAAATTTTTTCCCCCCCCCTTTTTAAAAAAAAGGAAAAAAAAGGGGGGGGCCCCCAAAATTTTAAATATAAAAAAATTTTTTAAAAAACCCAAAAAAATTTTTTAAAAAAAAAAAAAAATTTTTTCTTTTTGGGGGGGGAAAAAAAAAAAATTTTTTTTTTTTTTTTAAAAACCCCCAAAAAACCCCCCCCGGTTTTTTTTTTTTTTTTAAAAAATTTAACAAAAAACCCCTTCCCCCAAAAAAAAAAATTTTTTTTAAAAACCCCTTTTTTTAAAAATTTTTTAAAAAAATTTTTCCCCGGTTAAAAAAAAACCCCCAAAAAAAAAAAAAAAAAATTTTTTAAAAAAAATTTAAAATAAAAAAAAAAAAAAAAACCCCCCCCCCTTTTTTTTTTTTAAAAAAAAATTTTTTTATATTATGTTGTTTTTTTTTTTTTGGGGGGGGTTTTTTTTTTTGTGGGGGTTTTTTTTTTTTTTTTTTTAAAAAAAAAAATTTTTTTTAAAAAATTTTTTGGGGGGGGGTTTTTTTTTGGGGTTTTTTTTTTCCCCAAACCCCAAAAATTTTGGGTTTTCCCAATCTTTGTATAGGTGGGTTTTTTATATTTTTGTGTCCACAAATGTTGGATTCTCTTTAGGCCCGGTCAACACGGTTGGGGATGCGCAGGGTGCTTGGGGTTGGGGGGTTTTCCATAGGGGCTGCAGGAACTTTGGGCACTTTAAAAGTTACAACCCGTGTTATTTCTTTCCCCCAAGGGTTTCCGCCCTGGTTGCTTTATAAAGACCATTTATCTCTCCTGATGGCTGCCAGCACTGGTTGCTTAAATAAAAGACCTTTTGCAATCTCTCCTGATAGGGTGCCAGCATGGTTGCTATGCTACAGGGCCCGTGCAATCTCTCCTTTATAGGTTTCCCGCACTGGTTGCTAAGCTTTCCGACCCGTGTGATCTCTCCCGATTGGCTGTCAGCGTGGGTTCCCTTTGCTTTGACCTGTGTCATCCTTCCTGATAGGCTGGCGCACTGGTTGCTGGGAGCTAAAGGGCCCGCTTTTACTGCAGCCTAATAGAAGCCAGTAAATGCCTGCTTTCAAAAATTTAAACCCAAGGGAAAAAAGGACTGAGGTGAGATGAAAACCCAAAGAAATGAGACAAAACCCCTTTAAAGAAAAAAAAAAAAAATGTTTTAATCTGCAAAAAAAAAAAAAATTTGGGAAATTCAAATCCTCTCCCCCTTTTTCCATTTTACAAAAAAAAAAATAAAAAAAATTTTTAAAAAAAGTTTTTCCCCCCTTTTTGGGATGTGAGTCTCTATAAATCCGATCATTACAATTTTAAATTTAAATTTATCCCTACACAGAACCCATGCAATAAAAAATTCCAAAAAGCCCAAAAAATTGGGGGTTTTTTTTTTTAACATTTTAATTTCTCTAAAAATTGAAATAAAATTGTCAAAAAATTGCTTTATTTTTAAATGGTAGCAATAAAAAATTCCCCTTTGCCCCGAAAAAAGACAGCCTCAGTTAAAGGGGTTGTTCGCTTCAAAAAATTGCTTTAAAATGTGGGGAAAACTAAATGAAGGGCATTTTTCCCTTTTAAAATTTCTTTCTTTTCTTTTTTTGTTAAGGAAGCTCCCAAATGTTTTTTCACCCTTCCCGGCCCCTAAATTTTTTTCCCCAAATAACGACTGTGTACTCTTTTTCCCCCCGCTGTTTGTTCTTGTGATAGAGGGGGGGGATGTCCCCCACACAGGTCCCAGGTCACAGAGTCTGTTGGGGGCTGGCAGTAAAAAGCTTTTTTTTATTGGTTTTTTCAGACAAAAGCCAGTAATTTCTGCTGGTTTTTTTAGATAAACCTCCTGCTAGCAGTTTTTAGAGAAAAAACTTCTAAGCTTAAACTAAATTAAAATTTGCAGACTGAAAACACAGGTTGTTAACAGTGGGGAATACATGGAGTCATTTGCTTATTACGACACTTTACCAGGGGTGACAGGTTTCATCTTTTGAAACTCTGAGGGGGAGCAAAAACCCTTTTAAATCTGTAGGCTTAATACTTTAAAAATTTTTTGGGCGCAGAAATGGGCCCTTTCACAGGGTTTCAAAAAAAAAATGTTTGGGTTTTTTTCAGTACCAAAAAAATAAACAGGAAAACCCTACATGTTTGGGAATTTTGGATTTGTATCAATCTGTAGAATTAAAAAGAACCAATTTATCAATACGGGGAGGGGAACCCCTAAAAAAAAAACCGCAAACCTGGTGCAAATACCCTTTTTTTTTTTAAATTTTTTTGCACTTTGGAAAAACTTGTGGGTTTTCCCCGTACATTTTGGTTCGGTGAATAACACCATTAGAAAGTACATCTTGTCCTGCAAAATAAAAGCCCTGATATGAGTATGGAGATGAAAAAACAAAAAAGTTATGGCTCTGGGAAGGCGAGGAGGAAAAAACTAACGTGTCAGCCAAAGAAAACGCAAAGTCCTTAAAGGGGTTGTCTCACTACATTGATTCATCTCACCTCAGTCCTGTTTTCTTGGTTTTATTTTGAATTCAGGGGCGTGTTTACCGGCTTCCACTGGCTGCGGTAGAAGCAGGTCTGTAGCTATAGCAACCAGTGCTGGAGCCTATTCAGGAGAGATCAAACAGGTCTGTAGCTATAGCAACCAGTGTGGCAGCCTATCAGGAGAGATTGACAGATCTGTAACTATAGCGACCAGTGCAGGAAGCCTATCAGGAGGATCAACAGGTCTGTGCTATAGAAAACCGGGTGCGGGCACCCTATCGGGATAGATCACACAGGTCTTTAGCTTTTAGTGACCAGTGCTGGCAGCCTATCAGGAGAGATAAAACGGTCTGTAGCTTATAGCAACCAGTGCTGGCAGCCTATCAGGAGAGATTGAAAGATCTGTAACTATAGCGACCATGCTGGAAGCCTATCAGGGGATCACACGGGGTCTGAGCTATAGCCAAACCAAGTGCTGGCAGCATACAGAAGAGTAGAAGAGGTCGTAGCTATAGCGCCGAGGGCTGATGCACCCCGTAAAGAGGGGATATCTGGAATGGTAGGAAAAGTTAAGGACACATATTGCAAAAGGACTTTTTTTTGCGATCTTTAACATAAAAAAAGCAGCGCGCCCCTGGAGTGAGACAACCCTTTAAAGGGTAAAAAAAAAAAAAAAAATACATAAATTAAAAAAATGTGAAAAAACATCTTTATATTTTTTATTTAATTTTTTATTTACTATTTTCCTTCATATTATTAAAAAATATCTAAAAATAAATAAATAAATAAAGCCTAATGTGCAATAAAAGCTTCATAACATTCAAACATGAGTGTAGTATGGACAAGGAAAATGTCCCCGGTCAGGAAGGGGGGCAGGATCTGATTGGAGGGTTATTCCAGCCTCAGAGGTGCGGATCCCACCTGTTCATCGATTGACATTTGACCATAAAATCCGCAGCCGCTATGAGACCTTGACTTTCCCGTTCTATCAAGTTCTTCATATTTTGGTCCTGCCTTTTGCTAGTTCTATCAGCTTCTGTAAAGCTGGGTGACCACCAATATGGCCGCCAGGACACATTTTCACAGTGTTGCCTACATGGATACATTGTAACAAGCCCATTAGCTACAAAAGTTATCACCTTCTGATTGTCATTCAGTGACAGCAAGCAGAGATGCGGAGGACTTTACCAATACTTTATAGCAGCAAGTTGCAGAATGTTTCATTATATAATGATGACGCTATCTGTATGGAAGACTGGAGTGTCCCTTTAAGAAGATCCATATTTTGTCAGGCTTGCTCTCTACCTCTAGCTCCTCTCCCTGGTGGTGCTGAAGGACAGCTCCTCCTCACAGCAACCAGGGCTGGAAGCAGGATCCAGAGCTCTGCTGCAGCCTCACTTTCTCCACTATTGAAGAAGTTGAACATTCCCTACAAAAACTTTACAGTAAATAGAGTTTCTGTTCTCCGTTCACAACCAAAGCTGCAAGATTAAAAGACTAGATTATTCCATTATAGGCAACCAAGTCTTTACTTTACATTTAGAGTGAATAGAGAAGAATAGTTCACCTCAAAATTGGTAGAAACGGAAGATAATTCTCCTCCATTTACATCCAAAGCAAAGAAAGGGGAATATCTTTACTTGGGGGGGCACCTATGGGTG
>JAODAL010077923.1:0-13101 GCA_025379985.1 Phyllomedusa bahiana
TAAAATTGGGGAGAAGAGGAAGTAGAGCGGAAGTGATAGGACAATGGAAAGGTAAATCAACCAAATGAACAAGTTAACCCAAATAGTGCTGGAAAGATTCCTGGCCATGCGTTGGCCAAAAATCAATTAAGCATACAAAGTTTAGCAGACAGAGGTTCACACTTGGGAAAGTATCATGGCCGAAGCCGCAGTTTGGTCGCAGCGGCCGTGACCAGTGACCAAGCCCAGATGTAGGGGGTCTGCCCAGCGAAATTGTGACGTGGCTTATCATAAAAGGCCATGCACCAAATGCAATGTGCTGCCATGCACCACATGCAATGTGGTGCAAGGGGGGTGTGTGAGGAAAATTCACTCAAAAAAATGACTTCATCTCCAACTCATATCTGGCCCAGATCTCACAAAGGCCCCCCAACCCCCAGGAAAGCCCCAATTTACACATTAATTAACACCCAGCTCAGACCATTAAAAAATGCTCTTCTATAGGAAGCTAGCACAGCAGGAGATGTGAACACCTCAAAAAAACCCCTTTTCCCGTTAATTAGCATGGAAGACACATGTGCACTCTCCAACTCCAAGAAACAAAGACTTGAATGAAACCGACCCAGCCGCAGCGGCCCCGATTTTCATAAAGATTTATGAGAGAATCGGGGAACTGTGGTATACCTGATTTCACATTTTAAAATGTGAATCTTTCTGCACAGCCCGCGGCTACTCCCGGGTTTCTAGGGTGCATGGGGACTGAGAAATCAAGAACTGGACTTAGGGAACACCTAGGATAGGGGTGTCTGACATGCGGGCGTAGTGTGGGTCCAGCCATCTCGATGATGCCACCGGCGTTATGGTCCATTTTTGGTTTTTCATTCAAAAATTACAGGGCCGAATGGGAGGAGTTCATAGGCTGTCCCAGGGTGTGTGGGGGTGTAGGGGGGCTGCCACGTGGGGCTGTCCCATTACAGATATAAGCAGGAGCCCAGGTGGGCTCAGCCGTTGCATCCAGGGGGGGGGTACCTCCATCTTTTCCAGAAGCATCCACGCAGCGCAGGGCCACATCTGCCCCCCATGTGAGCCCAGACCAAAGCAAGCCAATCACAGGTAACTGGACACATTTTACTGCCTTTGAATTGTAACCATAATTATATTTTACCTCTGACTCTTATCTGTGTATTATTATTTGAGTTGAGCGATTTTCGTTGGCCATCGACATCGGTCGATGGTCGATAGTCGACCATCATCGACAAGATAGTCGATAGGGGCGGGTCGTTTATGAGCGATGACCAAAAAGTCATGGGAGAGCAACAAAAACCTTTTAAATTTTTACACCCCAAACAGGGCGGGAGAAGCGGGAAAACACCCCAAAACAGTAAAAATGAAAAATGTGACATTTAGGCAACACCTTATTTTATAAAACCCACAGAAAAAAAACACAAAATTCACTATCCCTGTTTTGTAACCCCAGAATGCCCCTAAAACCTGCATCACCACAAAATTAAAAAGTGCCAAAAAAGGGCAGTTTTTTTTTTTTTGGAACCATATCTTACTTGAACTGGACATTGAATACCCCCTTTCCGGGAAAGGGCCCGCATCCCCCCAAAAAACCTTTCATGCCCCCCAAAATTAAAAGTCCCCGGAAAAAGGAGTCTTTCAACCCCCAAATTTTAGTTTCACTGGAAAAGGACTATACATGTCCGGGGCCCAACAGCATGACCCCCAAACCGCATGCCCCCCAGATTAAAAAGTCCCGGGAAAAAAAGGGGTCTTTCAACCATCATTTTATTTTTCATGGCCTTGACTATATCTGTCCGGGGCCAAGCATCCCCCCCAAAACCTGCGGGGCCCCCCAAAATTTTAAAAAAAGGGGCCGGAAAAAAGGAGTCTTTAAAACCCCCCATTTTAGTTTCCCCTGGCAATACGGGCCCTGCCCTGGGTAGGTTTTCCCCCCTCCGTATGAGTCCCTCCCAATGAGTTCATTTGGGAAAATTTACTTTTGGGTTTAAACGTTTCCTGTTCCCCCCGGGTGCCCTTTTTTCTTGGCATTCTTTTTCTTTTTTTTACTAAAACGTGTTGGGGGAAATTTGCCCTTCTGTACTTTGTTCTTGCCCCGTGTTCCTACTCCATGTCCCCCGAAAAACCTACATTTTGGTCAAGTTTTCCTGTACCCCCCTTGTAAAAATTCAGAGGAATTTTTTTTTCCCGTTTATTTTGTACATGCAAGTTTTTTAGCTTTTTAATTTTTCAGAAAACCTTTTTAAAAAATAGGATGGAACCCCACCATTTTCTTTGTTTCTTTTTTTTTAATTGTTTTAAAAGGGGTTGTCCAATACGGGTTGCTAGCTTGTTAAAGATTTTGCAAAAAAAAAGTTTTTGCAATATGTGTCCAAAAAAACAGGGGCCCTCCCTATTCCGTTTTGACGGGCCCCATCACCCTTGACCCACTCTGACAATTGGAAGAACAAAGGGTCTGTTGAAACAAATTTTTTTTTTAATAGGCCGTAGTATAGCTGAATTTCAAAGCAAAATGCCCCAAAAACAAAGAAAGCCCCCTTGAGCCCTTTTTGGGGAAAATTTTGTGAAGAACAAATTCTGTTAGAAAAAAAATTTTTTTTTATAATGGGAAACCTGTAGAAATTGCTGCATTTCAAACCCAGCATGCCCAAAAAAATTTTTTAAAAAAATAAACTTCCCCCAGCCACTTTTTAAAAAATTGTGAGGGAGAAATGCCACTTAGAACCCACATTTCTGTTCCAAAGGACCATGTTTATTCCCTTTTTTCTAAACGGGCTACAGCCCCCAAAAAATTTTTTTAAAAAGATTCTCAGCCATTTTAAAAAATTTGTGGGGGAAGAAATGCCCCCTTAAAAGCCACATTTCTGTTACAAAGGACCATAATTATAGCTGTATCTACAGCAACAGACCTCAAAACCTTTGGGACAATGCAAAAACTTCAAAAGAAAAAGTAGTAAAGGGAAAATACGGTTTTTGTCATGAAACCTTGCGTCTTTTACAGTCCCCCTCACAGAAAAAACCAGAAATTTAAACCTGTTGGGAAAAAGAAAAAAAATTGGCAGTAAGAAATGTTTCATTTTAAAAAACTTTTTTTAAAAGAGGCCAAATTTATGTTTGAAGGGAATGGGGAAAGAAACCCGGCAAAAAAAGGGTTTACCTGGGCAATTGGGGACCCAAACATAAACAGATATCCATGCCTGATTCTTTCCTTGATGAAAGTCAAACGATCCACATTATTTTTGGAAACCCGGGAAATCCCGTTTGCTGTAAGGGACCCCCTCCAGCTTCCCTGAAGGTCCGCTCAGTATGACGCGGGGCCCCCATGCGGGGAAAACCTCTAGGGCGTGCAAGCGAGCTCGGGCCATTCGCCCCTTTTTGGATACCCAGAAAGTCTTTTGGGGGCCCGGGAAACACATACAAAAACATGGGGTTTTTTAGACGCAAAAAGGGCGGCACCATGATCTTAATCTGGTCCTGTGTGGGGATGTTTTCCCCCCTGCATTGCTTTGCGTGGTAAAGGTGGTAAACAAAGATTGCCAGAGGTCACCCATTAGGCTTCCCCCCCCCTTCCCCTGCTGTTTGCCGCTCCCGCCTACTTGGCACTTACTCTTTTCCCCCATCGTGATTTTGGGTTTCCAACCGGGGACTTTTGGGGGGAACGTAAAGCAGAGGGCAAAAAAGATGTTCCAGTTAAAATCAATCAGAAAGGGTCCCCTTTTCCTCCCATTTTACTCTCTATTTGGGGGGGGTTAAAAAAAAGTGTGAGTTTTTTTTTGTCCGGGGACCCCAGGAGGGTGGCCACCCAGAAAACTTTTGTTCATTTTGAGGGCCCTTTTAATGCGAGGATAAAAGTTGGGGGAAAATGGAGAAACCCAAGCACTCATGTGAGGAGGGACCTTGATTTCCCAACCCTCTGGGCGAGGGGCACTAGCAAAACTGATTTTCCCCCATCTTCCTCCCCCCCTCAAATTCGCACCAACCCTTCTTTCCAAGGCAGGGACTTTGGGAAATTCGGTGTTAAATACCTCCCCCTTTTTTTCCCGCTCCCTCCGGCCCAGCTTAAACACACCCCCTGACTTGCCTGAGATGATGCACCCTGGAGCGGGATGCGCCCCCCTTGCACAAAGCTCGGACCCTCCCCCCCAAATCCCCAAATAAAGGGCCCGATAAAATTTTTAAAATTTGTGGGCCTTGGGGGAAATTTGACGGAGAGAAAGGCTCCGTGCCCCGCATCTTTGTCCGTCTCCTCCCCCGTCGCTGGGGGGGCCCTGTTTTTTCAGAGTGCCCAACGATTGTTCCAGAAAAAAGATAAACCCACAATGCTCATGTGAAAGGGTTTTTGTCCGCCCCTGACCTTTTGGGGGTGGCTTCTTCAAAGGGCAAGGATGGTGCGAGCTCTTTCCCCGCCCCCACTCCCCATTTGGCCTCAACCCCCCGGGGGCCCGCCCCGCGCTTGTGGGCCCATGTTTTCACTTCGTACTGCGAAATGGCATTGCGCTGCTCCCAAAAAATCGCTGGAGCAGGGTGGGGGGGGGAAAATTTTCCAGCGTTGGTTCCCACGTCAAAAAATGAGAGGGTTTTGAGGGGGAGGCTGGCTGACGCTGAAACGCAGCCAGGCGGGATGAAGCAGGGAGCGAAGGGCGGGGGTTTGCGAACTTAGCTTTGAGCCTTCCCCCCAGCAGGCCCGGTCCCCGACCCGGGGGAGCTCTTTAGAAAAAAATTTTGGGCAAAAAAGGTTCATGACATTGCCAGGCAAGGGATGTGCCCACCTAAAGGGTCTTAAGGGGGCCAGCAGATTTTTGCCCCGTTTTTCGCCCCACCACCTTGCGGCCCAAGGTTCTTGGACCCGGGCCGCACTCGGGGCTCGTTGCAGAGAGCCGTCCACAGCTCCTGAAACCTTTTTTTTGGCGGTCCCCCCAAGGGCGATTAAAAATTTTAACAGGGCCCGGTTTTCCCTGGGGCCCTGAAGCCCCCAGAGGACCTTGGGGGGAAAGAAAAACCCGCACCAACCCCGCGGGTTTTTAAGAGCGGGCGCCGAGGGCCCGTAGCCACCATCACCCCCCAAAAGACATCCCCCCCAACTTTCCCCATGAGCTGTCACAGAGATATAGCGGGGCCCTTTGGGCCCTGCCCTTAAAATAGCCATGTGTCGGTGGTCAGATTTGGATTTTTCCGGACATAGTGCAAAAAAAGCGCTTGAAATTTTAGGGTGACAAAAGTGGCTGGGGCCCGGGGGGACGGCTTTTCTTGGGAAAAAAAGCCCCGGGCCCATCTGGTTTGGGGGGGAGGCAAGGGGCCAAGGGCGTTGGGGGAACCCATCTGTTTCCACCACCGGAAAGGCAACATTTTTTTCCAAAAAACCCAAAAACCTGGCACTGCCGACATTCAGGTTTTTGGCTTTTGGGGTGGTTTTGGGGTTTAAAATGTTTCCCTTTTTACCCCCAAACCCGGAAGACCCGAAGGCTGGCGCCCAAAGGCCGCTGTTTCGGCGTGCAGGTCGTCCCAAAATGGCGGAAGGAGAAGGGGGGATGGGCTCTGATGGTGCTGGGGGTATTTGGGGGCGGGGGGAGCTGAAGCGGAAGGCTGAAACCCTGATAAAGACTCGAGAGACATGGGCCGCTGAGGGGAAACCCTTTGGGGGTGGCGGAGGCGGGGAGGACGAGGGCCCGTGAAGTGGTTTTGGGGGCCCGGCGTCCCGGGCTGGCTTTTTTTTGGGGCCCCCTGTTTGCCCCCCCAAATTTTAAAACCCTACTTTTCCCGCATGGGGGAATAGACATGTTGGTGGTGGTTTTAAACCCCCAAGGTTCTTTTCCTTTACTTATGCGTTTACGGCATAGGCAGCATATTAAATGCTGGGTGAATCAGAGGGTTGGTCAAAAAAGGGCCCCGGGGTTGAGAGGTTTCCCGACCCTTTTTTACGGCGGAAAAAGCAAGGAGGGGGTTTTTCCCCTGGGCCCGTGGCTGGCGGAATCATATGGGGGCTTCTGCGACCGGCCCCCCCTTTTCCCTTTTTTAGGGGGAACCCCTTTTGATACTACCCCCCTCGGCTTCCTCCTCGTCCAGTGATGAAGCGCTCGCAACAAATTCTGCTGAAAAGACCCCGGGATCCGCAATGTCGTCATCATCCCTCATCAACACAAATGGGCTTCGTGTCCTTATATTCTGCAACCCGGACTGCGGGGTTTCAAGCAAAAGGGGCTGCAAGGCGTTTTCCGACCGGCCCCCGGGTTTTTTTCCGATTGAACCCGGGTTCCTTCTCCTCCTCTATGGGATCAGTAACCCGGGTGTCAGAGCAGTAAAATCTCCCTTTGGCCCTCTTGAACTTTTAAAATGTTTTGACCCATCCCATTTTCTTTTCAAAGAGGTCTTTTAGAAAATGGAATAAACCACGTGGTTGGTACGCGAGTTGACATTTGGGCTGTTCAAGTTTTACGGATGGGTGGTGATTTGATGAAAGACATTTTGGCCTTTACCTTTTGGGGGGACAGGAGGGAAAACCCGCTGGATGCAGGTTGCATTAAACCCCTGAAGGAAAGATTGGCGACGCTGTTTTTACTGAGCTTCCCCCAAAGGGCCCGGGGGAAACCCCGCGATGACAGGGGCCTGCGGGGCCTGCAACTGACCCCATCCCCTGGCATGCGTGTTGTTTGCCAGCACTGGGGAAAGGGGCACCTTTTCTCCTACCTCTTTCCCCCCATGTCCCAAACCCCCCTCTTTTCTCGCTTACCACCCCGAATTTTGCTCCATGTTCAGAAATAAAAAAATTGAGAAGGTATGGGGAAAAGTTTTGGAAAGTCCCTTATTAAAAGGGCGGCAAATTTAAGCAAATTTTCCCAAAACCCTCAAATCAAAAAAAAAAAATTGCTGGGATTCAAAAATAACGCAAAAGGGAAAATCTTTTCAAAAAAGCTGGCCTGCGACAAAGTGAAAAAACCCAAAGTATCTGAAATGTATTCGGGTAATAAAAGGTATTTTTTTCACCCTTTTCAATTCCCTTTGGGGGGGACTATCAAAATTTCTGGATTTAAAAATTTTAAATTTCAAATTAGATCTATCAACAAAGCTGGGCCCCGCCGGGCCCAAAATCAAAAAAAAACGTAAACTGAAATGTATTCAGATAATACAAAGGGATTTTTGGCACCCATCAATTCCCCCTTGGTTTACTATAAAAAATTTCTGTATTCCCAAATTTTAAATGGGAAGCTGCCTCAATGAACAAAGCTGTAGTGCGCCAAATCAAAAAAAAACGTATCTGGGTTTTGTTTCGTATAATCAAGATATTTTGGAACCTTTCAATTCCCTTGGTGATTTAAAAAATTTGCTGGTTTCAAATTAAGTGCAAGGTGGTATATCAACAAAGGGTGGAATGGCAAAATTAAAAAATGAACACCTACGAATTGTAACGAAATAAAAGGGGAGTTTTGCACCTAACAAAGGCCCGCATTTACTAAAAAGATTTTTTCCTATAAGTTCAGGCTCCCCAATATCCAAAAAATTTTTTTTCAAAGAAAACGTTAATAATAAAGCTTTTGCAGGAAATGTCTACACTAATTTTGGTGAATTTTAAACCAAATATTCTTTATAGAGCTTGTCGTTTCCCCCGGGGGGGCCCCCCTCCGCTCCCCCCCGTGACTTTACAGGGGTAGATGCCCCTTTAAAATTCTCTACCAACTATAAAAAAATCTTCCAATCTCAACTAACTAAATTGAAAGGATCACAGCTAATATAAAGGTTTTTGTGAAAAAAAATATAATAATTTCGCTGAGTGTTTGGACACAAGCAGAGGGGAAACCCTTCTGCTCTGAGACGCTGAGAGACACGAGCTAAACAAAAACGCTGTTCTATTAAACGAGGTTGTATTTTTTCCACCAACGCAACCATACAAAACCCAGTATGACGTCGCACACACATCTCACCCCGCTCTATTTTGTAAGCTGATTTGTGGCCGCCAAAATACAGGAACCCAAAAAAAGGCGCATCTTAATGATGATGCCAGATTTTAACTTTAAAAAATCGCAGACTAAAAAAATTTATCACCATAAAAAAATGGCCATTTCAACTTTGTCGTAATAATCCTCAAAAACAATTTTATCCTTTTGTATATTTTGTTAGTGTGCCCCTACAAGGCAATTAAATCTATAAACTTTAATCTGGTTATCTGTTTGATCATCGGGCCCCACACCCATCTCGTCTAAAATATACACCCCAAGGTGGTTCCCGGCCTTGTTATAACGGGAACGGGTTGGGCTTATAAAAAAACAAAATGGGGGCGCCGTTCAGGCGTGGAAGAATGTGTTCCTTTTTGTCCTCCCCGGTTCTCCCCCGTGCCCTTTGGACAGGGTTTTAAAAGTGGAACTTTTTTGGTGACCCTTTTCCCCCAGGGGGCGGCGCAACTCACGAACCCCCAAGCAGGCCGTCGCCCCCCGATTTGGCGGCGGGCGGCCTTTTTTCCCGACATGTGGGGTAAAGTAAACCAAGTAAAAAAGATGTAAAGTTAAACTGGCGACCTAACTCGCAGATTTTATCATTTTTAAGACTTTATCAAGTTTACACTGTTATTATTTGACAGAGTGATACATTTTTCCCCATTATTCTAACTCGATACTTAGACAAAGAATATTTTTTTTGTGGCCCAAAAAGGACCGCGAGATAAAGTTGACTGCAGATTCCGGTTCCCGGCGCTGCATGGGGCCGGGAGCAAAATGTGAGAGCTCTGGCCCCCTCTCTCCCAGAGCTCCCCGCCCCATCCCAAACTAAAAAAGGACTTTTTTTAAATGCCAACATCAAGGCGCACTTCGGTATGGGGAGGAGTACAGGTAGCGGGGAGCTCGGCAGAGAAAAAGACCCAAAGAACGGGGGCCGCTCTCCAAAAAAGATCGCCGGATCTTTTTTCGCTCCAAATGGAGCGGGCACGGTCAGCAAGCGGTGACAGATACAGGTGCAGAGGGGCCAGAGTTTTATTTAGACAGCAAGGACAGCAGCCAGGATGGGTATTCAGTAGACACCATAGCTCTGCCGCCCAGTTTACTGATGCAGGCGCTCCCAGCCTCAACTCTGGCACAGGACTCAGCATCCCAGGGGTTAAAAGAGAATGAAACAGATCTGGAGGAGACTATCCCGGGCCTGAATGTTTCATGCAAAACTATGGCTGTAACCGTTGCTAGGCTGCTCGCTCCAGACATACTAGCCTCCTTTGAGGCCACCACATCGGTCTCAGTGAAAGCTGTAGTGAACTCTATCAGCATTACATGAAGAGATAAAAAAACAATCTGGCCGCATAACTGGATGAGAGAGGGGATGTACTCAAGGACGATATCCTAGGGCCAAGGAGTACTATGGAGAGGTTGATTAAAAGAACGGATAATCTCCAGGAAAAAGTTGAAGACCTAGAGAATCGTTCCCGTAGGAACAACCTAAGGATAATAGGTCTTAGTGAATCGCTCCAGCAAAAGACTTTGCATGAGATTTGCACAATACACACTCCGCAGGCTTTAGGGCTGGAGGGCCCCTTGAAAGTCGAACGCGCTTACAGAATGGGAATTGGCCCCTATCCAAAGAAGACATGAGACAAAGACCGGTTATAGTGAAATACCTGGACTATTCAGAAAAGACAGGCGTATCGCTCCCAGAAGTCACCCTTGCTATATAAAGGAGACAAATTACTGCTGTTCGCGGTCTATTCTATCGAGGTGGCCAGGAAAAGAAAATGATTCTCCAATGTTTGCACAGCACTGGTTAAGAAAAAAATTCAGTTCAATTTGCAGTTCCCGGCAGTGCTTAAAATCTTCCCAAAGCAGGGACCACAGGACTTATGTTGATCAGTTGAAGAAGCAGAGGACTTTCTGGAAAATATACCCCAAAGGAAGAATCACTTGGAGCACCAAGGGGATGAAAAGGCCGAAAGAGAAAGGAGGAGTCAGCGCCAAGCCAGCAAGATTAAAGCCCCTCAAGATCAGGAAGACTCTCGCCAGCGGCTTGGCCAATTTTGGACTCCAAGAAAACGTTGAGGACATTCAGGTTATGGTCCTAGGACCGGTTTCACTGTTTAATAATTGAGTTCATCTTCCTCAGTAATCCCTCTAAGGGAGTCTGTTCTGGGCTGGTCATGAAAGATGGTATTTTTGATGCCATGGTTTAATTCTTTTTAGGGATTACTTTGCCTACTTTTTATGGATAATTTGCTTAGGGGCAGGGTCTTGGCGGAACTGCAATTCTGCACAAGAGACGGAGAGGGAACGGGTAGGCGTTCACTTTTAGGGTGAGTTCAGGAGGAAGGTATTTTTGCCTCCTTAAATGTGCACAAAAAAAGAATCCAAATGAACAAAAAAAAGGAAAAAATTTAAAGGGGTGAAAGAAAAAAATTTTTTTCAGTTTTTTAAAGGGGGGGGTTTGGTTGGAGGGTTGGTTTAGGGGGGGTGAACTACCATATTTCCAGGTTATTGAAAGAAATTTTTAGTTTGCACTAGAATAAAAGGGGTAAACAATGGAAAAAACACAGGGAACAAAAAGGGGGCCAACTTTCCCCCTAAATAAATGCAAAAAAGGGCTAAATATCCAAAAATTTAAAAACCCCTTATGTTTTTACTTTTTCAAGAATCTCATTCAGGGAAAAAAGGATTTTTTCCCGTTTTAAAGAAATTTTGGGGGGGTGAAATTTCCGGGGTTTTCAGCTTCAGCTAAAGGGGAAAAAGCTGGGGTAGTTTTGCTAATCAAAAAAAAATACCCCGGTAAAATTTTTTGTCAGGAAAAGGTTTAAGGGAAAAGGAAACCCTCTTGAAAGTCATTTGGATCCCCCATTAGGGCAACTACTCTTTTTAACCCCTACCCCCCAAAAATTCGCAGGACAAACAATTTTTTTCATCATTTTAGAAAATTTCCCCTTCTAAAAGATGGCATTAAAAAATGTCCCCTGTTTGGGGGAGGGGGAGGGGGGGGGGGGTTACCAGCGTCATGAGCGACTCAGAGGACAGGAAACACCCCTAATTTCAAAAAAAGGGGGAGGGGGGTTCTGGGCAAAGCCCTTTTTAAACATCGGGGCGATTCGCGGGTCTAAACCTGACGCTGGAGACACTTTAATCCAAAAGAGGGGCAGTTCACCTTTTTTTTCCACACGGTACAGCTATTTGGTCTGGGTTTGGACTTTTTTTTGGCCCAAAACGCCTCAATTTTGGGGAGGGGGGAAATCAATTGAAAATTGGGATTTTAGTAATCTTTTAATCACCCCCCCCAACTGACCCACCTTAAGAGTTTGCACCCCAAGGGCTCGGACTTCAAAAGGGGCCGTTTTCCCCGGGATCTCTCATTTCAGATGTTTCATTTCAAAGAACTCCGAAGATTTTGTGGGGAAAATACGCGAGGGAGAATCAGTCTCACATATAAACCCCGGGGCTTTTTTTGGGAGGCAGGAAAAGGGAGAACTAAGGGGTAAGGATAATGTTTTACTTTTCACTAAAAGAAAGCCTTGCGGGCCCCAAATTTGACAAGGCTACGGTGCAGCTAACAAGCAAAAACCCCTTTTCCCACACCACCCCAGTGAAGAGAAAAAAAACAAAATGGACACAAACCCCAAGGGGGCAATTTGGGGCTTTATGCCATGGGGTTTTAAATTTTTTTTTAAAGGGAATATTTTGCCTACTTTTTAGGGATAAAATTTTCTTTGGGGGGGGGGTCCCTTTGGGAGAACTTCAATTTTTTTCAAAAAAAAAAGAACGGGGCTTTGACCCGAAAAGATTTGAAAAGGTTTTTTGGGGTAGGCTTAGGCCTCTTTATTCCGTTTGAAAAATAAAACGGGCCGTCTGTTGGCCCCCAATTTTTTTTAAAAACAGACGGGGCCTGTCGGGCATTTTTGTGTTTTGAGGAGTAAACAATGGTTATATAGAAAAGGATCCAAAAAAAGATTAATTCCCCTTTTCCCTAGGGAATAGGAAAAAACCCATATTCACAAAGTGCCTTGCGATAAACCCCAAAGGGGGGGGCATTTCTTAAAAAGACTTAAAAATGAGTACCAAACCCTTTGGGGGAGGATAGAGAACCCCAAAACTGAAAAGCAAACATTGAGGAGGCAGAAAAAAGAAAAGGGGGTCATTAAGGGGGTACCCCCCGGGAAAAGCTCCAGGGCCGGAGGGGTGTCAGGGACAAATTAAAAGGATTTCTGAAAAGGGGGGTTACTCCCACAATACTAGGTTTTCTGAGGAAAATAATAAAAAAAGCATATCAAAGCCCCCTTCGAGGGGTACAGCATACATAAAAGTTCTCCACAAAAAGGGCAGGGGCCTCTACGCCAAAAAGTCATAAAGACCTATAAACGTTAAAAATCAAATGTTAAAATCATCTCGAAAGGGGATGGGAAAAAGGCTGTCCCCCCACTGATTTCCCAAGTTAATAGGTATGCACAAAAATTTGGGGGGTTCCCAAAAGGTAGGAAGCAGTTAAAAATATTCGGGCATTTTTCCCCAGTCCAAAGGTGCAATAGAAAGGAGGGCAAAAGAAGTGGTTTTTCCCCCAGGCCTTGCCGGGATTGAAAAGCTTTAAAAGGCCTTCAACAATGTTAAAATGGCACTGGCTGAATCTAGTCTTAAAAAGAAGGGGGTTCACCCGGGAAATTTTTGAAGCTATCTAACAGCCAGTATAACACCCCCCCAAGCAAAGATTTTATACTCCGGGCTTTATGCCACTCTTTTCCCGCTGGAAAGGGCACAAAAGGGAGGAAATTTTCCCCCCCCTCACCCATGTTTTTTTAAAATAGCCCTCGAGCCTTTAAACTATCCATAGTTGAAAATTTTGACACCCTTTTGGGGGAAAACAGGGGGGGGTCCCCGGGAAATTAAAAGGGTTAAAAATGTTTTTGGGAGATGAAAGCTTCTTTTTTTTAGATGATCTGGGGCGGGAGTTGGAAGGGATTCTGGAAAAGTTTTGCTAAATTTTGGGGAAAAATTTTCGAGATTCAAAATCCCAAAAAATCCAAGGTCAGCTATTTCTTTGGGAATAGTGGTCCCAAATTTTTTTTCAGATTTTTGGGGGGTTTTAGGTGCTCAACTCGTTTAACAAAAATTGGGGCCCTTAGGATAGGAACCAAGGGGAGGGGTGACTTAAATTTAA
>JAODAL010077924.1:0-13101 GCA_025379985.1 Phyllomedusa bahiana
CTTCCTCACCGGGCTCCTGCACACGGGCCGCTCCGGACTCCCTCAGCGGCGCGGGGGGAAGTGAGAGCACCGCGCATCCTCCCCTGCAGCCGCGCATCACTTCCCCTACGCCGCTGACCTTACGTGCGGCGCACACACCCGGCGCCGGACATACAGGGGAGGAGGGAGGAGAGGAACGATCCCTCCTGCCCCCCTCCCTGCTCAGCGAGACTCCGGGCGGGTAAAGCGGGCGCAGCGGCCGCTTCACCCGCCTGTAGGAGCAGCCCGGCGGCGCAAGAGTAGCGCACTAGCGCTACTCTGTTGCCGCGGCCATTTAAAGAGCCCCCGCCGCCTGCTGGCGGCGGGAGGAATGCCAACTCCCCCGGGAGGGGACCCCAAATAGCGGGACCCCCCCCCCGCCAAAAACAGGAGAGTTGGCATGTATGGCCTTAGACCGCAGGTCTGCTCTCTGTACCATATAAATCAATTAAGCTGTCGGGAGGGGGGCCCGCGCTGTAAGTAAAGTTTAACACCATTGCTTTACATTACACAGATGCAGGCTCCTTACTTCAGTAACAACTTCTGCAGTCGCCCCTCCTCCTCCCCGGCTGCTGGGTGACATAGTCTAATGAAATCAGTGAGTCCCGCCCTGTGGGCGGGGCGTCACTGATCTGCTGGCAGCCAGAGGGGGGGTCGACTGCTCCGTCCCTGCAGAAGCTGTTACTGAAATAAGGACACTGAATCTGTGTAATGTAAAGCAATGGTGTTAAACTTGACTTACAGCGCAGGCCCCTATTTTTATGGCAGGCCCCTTCCAAATCCTGTGGGGGCCCAGAGATTTGGGGGCCCCAGTGGAGGCCCCAGAGATTTGGAGGCCCCAGAGATTTGGGGGCCCTAGTGGAGGCCCCAGGGATTTGGGGGCCCCAGTGGAGGCCCCAGGGATTTGTGGGCCCCACTGAAGGCCCCAGGGATTTGTAGGCCCCACTGAAGGCCCCAGAGATTTGGGGGCCCCGGTGAAGGCCCCAGAGATTTGGGGGCCCCACTGAAGGCCCCAGGGGTTTGGGGGTCCCATTGAAGGCCCCTGGGATATGGGGGACCCACTCAAGGCCCCTAAGATTTGTGGGGTCCTGCAAATCCCAAGGGCCTTGAGTGGGGCCCCCAAAATCCCAGGGGCCCCTTTAGCGGCCATTTAAGGTCCCTGGGATTTGTGGGACCCCTCACTGGACCTGTGGGGCCCCACACGGCTGAGGGAGAGGAGGCCCTTGAATGAGCCCCACACAGCAGGTGGAGGTAGGGAAACTTGAGTGGGGAGCCACTAAAGTTTCCTCCATGTTGGGCCCCACTCAAGTTCTCTCTCTACCAACAGGGGGCCTATTACCTGGCTACCTACATACGAGGGACCCTATAAAACGACCAGTGAACCAAAGGGGTAATTCTTATAATTTGGGGCACTATGGATGGGGAGTTTGTACATAGGGGGTGGGTACCCATGGGATTATGATAAAGTGAGGAGTCTCAGGTGTTTGTGTTGTGAATTCTGCAGGGAGAAGTCCTCATGGTGGCCGGGACCGGATGGAGAAGAAAAGGGAACGTGAATGACTTGTCAGATGTCACCTGTGAGTCACTAAATGTAACTGCAAATGTAATCACTTATATCTGCCACTAGGCCAAAATGTAGGAAAAAATGTCTAGATGTAGGACTTTCTTTTTTGCCCATAGCAACCAATCAGAGCTCCACTTCATTTTTTATAGTGCTCTGAAAAAATAACGCTGGGAACGCTGATTGGTTGCTATGGGCAACAAAGTGAGATTTAGACCTAGACAGTTTTTATGCATTTCCCCCTATATGGTCACTGTATGGTGGTAATATTGGTGTTATTGTATTGGATTATATTCAGTAACAGTATTGTGGCATTATTCTGCATCTCTATAGTGGAGATATGTGCAGATGATGTTGCGGTATTACTTTGTCTTTGTATATTGTTGTTGTTTATGGTAATATCGACCTTAGTACACTGGCTTAGTCAGTAACATTATAGTGGTATTAGTCACCATACATAGTGATATGTGGCGGTATTAATTGGTATTTTGTTTGGTTATATTGGTCTTGGTGTGTTGGTTTGGTCAGAATATCGTGGTGACATGTGGAATTTGCTGGCCCTTGTATATACAATATAGATAAACTGTATGTTGTAAAATTCAACAAGAACATGAGATTTCCCGAGATTACACGCACCTCAGTAGTCCCTGGCACTGCCGCCATCGTTAAGGTCCCAAGTTGATACCATTTGCTAAGCGATCGCCTTGGGACCTCACCAATGGCAGCGATGCCGGGAACCAACTATATGTGCGCCCTCTGGACGCACCTACAGTTGCAGGATTCTGCGGAGCAGAGAGCGCAGGCAATCTGCAGAGTACTCTGGTGAGCCGCAAGCAGGTTTGCGGCTCACCAGAGTACACAGCACACGTGGCATGAGAGAGTCATCACATTGCCTGTGCGGACTACTGACGTCATGCACCCTGTGCAGGAAGAAGACAGAGACCAGCAGGAGCTTCAGTGAGCGAGGGAAAGGTGAGTGCTTTTTATTTTTAATTAGCCCTCTCTACCTACTATTTAACATATTACCTGCCTGTATACCTACTAGGGGACCTTTATAACTGCTTGTGGACCTATAATCTGCCTATATACCTATCGGGGGACCTATAACCTACCTGTATACCTGCTGGGGGACCTGTAACCTGCCTATATACCTACTGGGGGACCTATATCCGCCTGTATACCTACCGGGGGACCTATAACCTACCTGTATACCTGCTGGGAGACCTATAACCTGCCTATATACCTGCTGGGGGACCTATAACCTGCCTATATACCTGCTGGGGGACCTATAACCTGCTTATATACCTGCTGGGGGACCTATAACCTGCCTATATACCTGCTGGGGGACCTATAACCTGCCTATATACCTACTGAGGGACCTATAACCTGCCTATATACCTGCTGGGGGACCTATAACCTGCCTATATACCTGCTGGGGGACCTATAACCTGCCTATATACCTACTGGGGGACCTATAACCTGCCTATATACCTACTGGGGGACCTATAACCTGCCTATATACCTTCCTATAACTTACTGAGTTGTGAAGTCGCTAACAGTTGCTAAGCCAGTTGATAAGGCCTCAGGTTGATAAGAGCTTAGCAATCGACTCCGTGGTCTATAAAGTACAGTGCCTTGCGAAAGTATTCGGCCCTCTTGAACTTTTCAACCTTTTGCCACATTTCAGGCTTCAAACATAAAGATATAAAATTTACCGTATATACTCGAGTATAAGCCGACCCGAGTATAAGCCGAGGCACCTACTTTTGCCACAAAAACCGGGAAAGCTTATTGACTCGAGTATAAGCCTAGGGTGGAAAACGCAGCGGCTACTGGTGAATTTTAAAAATAAAAAAAGATACCAATAAAATTACATAGGCAGTTTAATGTCCCGCATAGGCAGGTTACAGG
The DNA here is from genome assembly GCA_025379985.1 of Phyllomedusa bahiana. Taxonomy (NCBI): domain Eukaryota; kingdom Metazoa; phylum Chordata; class Amphibia; order Anura; family Hylidae; genus Phyllomedusa; species Phyllomedusa bahiana. The sequence goes on from JAODAL010077924.1 coordinate 3,491, forward strand.
CAGGTATAGGCAGTTTAATGTCCCCCATAGGCAGATATAGGCTGGTATAGGCAGTTTAATGTCCCCCATAGGCAGGTTATAGGCATGTATAGGCAGTTTAATGTCCCCCATAGGCAGGTTACAGGCAGGTATAGGCAGTTTAATGTCCCCCATAGGCAGATATAGGCTGGTATAGGCAGTTTAATGTCCCCCATAGGCAGGTATAGGTTGTTATAGGCAGGTATAGGAAGCTATATGTCCCCATAGGCAGGGTATAGGCAGGTAATTGCCCCCATAGGCAAGTTATAGGCAGGTATAGGTCCCCCTAGGCAGGTTATAGGCAGGTATTGGTTTCGTTTATAGGCGGGTATAGTCCCCCTAGCAGGTTATAGGCAGGTATAGGTCCCCCTAGTAGGTTATAGGCAGTATAGGTCATTATAGGCAGGTAATAGTCCCCCTAGGCAGGTATAGGTCCCCCTAGGTAGGTTATAGGCAGGTATAGTCCCCCTAGGTAGGTTATAGGCAGGTATAGTCCCCCTAGGTAGGTTATAGGCAGGAATAGTCCCCCAAGGTAGGTTATAGGCAAGTATTTTCCCCCTAGGTAGGTTATAGGCAGGTATACTCCCCTAGGTAGGTTATAGGCAGGTATAGTCCCCCTAGGTAGGTTATAGGCAGGTATAGTCCCCCTAGGTAGGTTATAGGCAGGTATAGTCCCCTAGGTAGTGTATAGGCAGGTATAGTCCCCCTAGGTAGGTTATAGGCAGGTATAGTCCCCCAAGGTAGGTTATAGACAGGTATAGTCCCCTAGGTAGGTTATAGGCAGGTATAGTCCCCCTAGGTAGGTATAGGCAGGTATAGTCCCCCTAGGTAGGTTATAGGCAGGTATACTCCCCTAGGTAGGTTATAGGCAGGTATAGTCCCCCTAGGTAGGTTATAGGCAGGTATAGTCCCCCTAGGTAGGTTATAGGCAGGTATAGTCCCCTAGGTAGGTTATAGGCAGGTATAGTCCCCCTAGGTAGGTTATAGGCAAGTATAGGTTATAGCTAGGTATAGGTCGTTATAGCCAGGTATAGGAAGCTATATGTCCCCATAGGCAGGGTATAGGCAGGTAATTGCCCCCATAGGCAAGTTATAGGCAGGTACAGGTCCAACTAGGCAAGTTATAGGCAGGTATAGGTCCCCCTAGGCAGGTTATAGGCAGGTATAGGTCGTTATAGGCAGGTATAGTCCCCCTAGGCAGGTATAGGTCCCCCTAGGTAGGTTATAGGCAGGTATAGTCCCCCTAGGTAGGTTATAGGCAGGTATAGTCCCCCTAGGTAGGTTATAGGCAGGTATAGTCCCCCTAGGTAGGTTATAGGCAGGTATAGTCCCCCTAGGTAGGTTATAGGCAGGTATAGGTCCCCCTAGGCAGGTTATAGGCAGGTATAGTCCCCCGAGGCAGGTTATAGGCAGGTAATAGTCCCCCTAGTTAGGTCATTATAGGCAGGTATAGTCCCCTAGGTGGGTTTATTAGGCAGGTATAGTCCCCCTAGGTAGGTTATAGGCAGGTATAGTCCCCCTAGGTAGGTTATAGGCAGGTATAGTCCCCTTAGGTAGGTTATAGGCAGGTATAGTCCCCCATAGTGTAGGTATACTAGTGCATGGTGGATAAGTCCCCATAGGCAGGTATAGGCAGGTAATTGCCCCCTAGGCAAGTTATAGGCGGGTACTAGGTCCCACTAGGCAAGGTTATAGGCAGGTATAGTCCCCCCTAGGTAGGTTATAGGCAGGTATAGTCGCCTTATGAGGTTATTAGGCAGGTATGGGTCCCCCTAGGTAGGTTTATAGGCAGGTATAGTCCCCCTAGTAGGTTATAGGCAGGTATAGACCCCCCTAGGTGGGTTTATAGGCAGGTATAGTCCCCCTAGGTAGGTTATAGGCAGGTATAGTCCCCCTAGGTAGGTTATGTCCCCCTAGGTAGGTTATAGGCAGTATAGCAAAGGTCGGTTATAGCCAGGTATAGCCCCACTAGGTAGGGTATGGGCAGGCATAGCCCATGGTTTATAAGACAAAAAAACTCTCCCCGCGTTGTTTTGCAGGATCCGTCCCCTAGGTCGGCTCCCGCGGTATGTCCCCCTTGTCAGGTATAGGCAGGTATGTCCCCTAGGTCAGGTTAGCAGTGATGAGGTGGGTTAAAGGGCAGGTATACCCCCCTAGGTGGGTTATGGGCAGGTATAGTCCCCCTAGGGGGTTAAGGCGGGTAAGCCCCCTGGGTGGGATGGGCAGGTATATCCCCTAGGTGGGGTTTTTTAGCGGGTATAGTCCCCTATAGGTTATAGGCAGGTAAGTCCCCCCTTAGGTGGGTTATAGAGGTAATTCCCCCTAGGTAGGTTTATGGGCGGTATAGTCCCCCTGGTATTATAGGCAGGTATAGCCCCCCTAGTGGTTATAGGCGGGGTATAGCCCCCCTAGGTGGTTATAGGCAAGTATAGTTATACTAACTATAGGCGTTATAGCCAGTAAGCCCCACTGGGCAACCAGACAGGGTATAGGCAGGCATAGGCATTTTTAAAACAAAAAAAAACACCGACCCCCGCGCCCGCCCCCTTTCCGCCCGCCCCCTCGTGTCCGGCCTCCCGCGCGCTGTCCTCGTTTTCTCGGCACAGGCGGGTGAGTCCCACACCCCGTCACCAGCTGATGACACACTCTGCCTGTGCCGGAAACTCCGGACAGCCACGAGTCTGCGGCCGCCCGGAGTCCACTGCGGAGCACAGAGCGCTCGCTCTCCGCCCCGCAGTGGTATCTCTTCACCTGCAAGTGAAGAGATAGCCGACAGCGCACGGGGCATCGCAGTGCCCAGACTCTGTCGGCGGTACTCGGCGTTCAGTTATGTGCGCTCCCTGAGGAGCCGCATATAACTGAAGTGTCCCTGCCGGCGCACGGTCCATCGCAGCGCCCGAGCGCCGACAGTGACTCGAGTATAAGCCGAGGGGGGATTTTTCAGCACATTTTTTGTGCTGAAAAACTCGGCTTATACTCGAGTATATACGGTAAATGTTTTTGTGAAGAATCAACAACCTGTGGGACACAATTGTGAAGTGGAAGGAAATTTATTGGATATTTTAAACTTTTGTAAAAAATCTGAAAAGTGGGGCATGCAAAATTATTAGGACCCCTTAAGATACTTCTTTGTAGCGCCACCTTGTGCTGCGATTACAGCGCAAGCCGCTTGGGGTATGTCTCTATCAGTTTTGCACATCGAGAGACTGAAATTCTTGAACATTCTTCCTTGGAAAACAGCTGGAGCTCAGTGAGTTGGATGGAGAGCGTTTGTGAGCAGCAGTTTTCAGCTCTTTCCACAGATTCTCGATTGGATTCAGGTCTGGACTGTGACTTGGCCATTCTAACACCAGGATACGTTTATTTGTGAACCATTCCATTGTAGATTTTGCTTTATGTTTTGGATCATTGTCTTTTTGGAAGATAAATCTCCGTCCCAGTCTCATGTCTTTTTCAGACTCCAACAGGTTTTCTTCCAGAATGGTCCTGTATTTGGCTACATCCATCTTCCCATCAATTTTAACAAGAAGAAAAGCCCAAACCATGATGCTGCCACCACCATGTTTGACAGTGGGGATGGTGTGTTCAGGGTGAAGAGCTGTGTTGCTTTTATGCCAAACATATCATTTTGCATTGTGGCCAAAAAGTTTGGGTTTTGGTTTCAATCTGAGCAGAGCACCTTTTTCCACATGTTTGGTGTCTCCCAGGTGGCTTGTGGCAAACTTTAAAAGAGACTTTTTATGGATATCTTTGAGAACAGACTTTCTTCTTGCCACTCTTCCATAACGGCCAGATTTGTGCAGTGTACGACTAAAGGGTTGCCCCAAGGGGACAGACTCTCCCACCTCGCTGAAAGATCCGGGCATTCCCATCCAAGGGGTCGGGGGCCTTTTGGGGTTTGCATCTTTTGGTAAACCCTTCTACTTGTTTGAGATAATTTTTTTAGAGGGATTTTCCGGGGGTCTTGGTGATTTGCAGTGGTCTGATACCCCTTCCATTTAAATATAAATCCCCTTCCCACATCCCCTTTCCTGGGGGGATTTTTAAAAACCCCCTTCCCGGGCCGAGCGTTTTGGGCCTCTCTGACAGAGCCCCATTTTTGAAATCTGTCAGTGCCCAACTTTAAATTTTAGAATAACTTTTTGAAAAATTTAAAAAACCTATCCATGTGTTTTCAGAGATTTTTTTCCTGGGTGACACATTGTGTTTTAAAAAAGAAAAGTAAAAATTTTTGGCCAAAAAAAATGTTTGTTTTTTTGTGAAAAATATCAAAAAACGTAAAAAATTTTGAAAAAATTTCCCAAATTTTTTAAAAAACTTCAAAATTTTCTGCTTTAAGACAGTTTTAGGTTAAATTCCACTCAAAAATTTATAACTACATCAAACCATATGTCCTGCTGTAGTTTGGCAAAATTTTTTTAAATTTTTTTTTTTTTTTTTTTTTTTTTTTTTTTTTTTTTTTTTTTTTTACGACATTAGAGGGCTTAGAAATTTAGAGTAATTTTCAAATTTTCAAACAAAAATTTTGCCAAGACAACCCTTTTTTAAGGGGCCATCCCCGTTTCTAACCCTGACTTTGATTGAAACCCGTAGTTAGATTTTCCCCCCATAAAATTTACCTCATCTAAGAAAATACACCCCCTTTAAAATATTTTAAAAATGCATTTAGGAAAATTTTATTAACCCTTTTTGGTGGTTTTCCCCCGGGAAAATTTAAAACAAAGTGGGAAAATGAAGTTTCAAAATTTTAACTTTTTTTTGCAGATTTTTAATTTTTAAAGCATTATTCACAAGAATTTCTGTAAATGTGATCAGGGAAAAGCCAAAATTAAAAAATTGGGTTCCCCCCAATTTTCGGCCCGGGTTTTCCCAAAAATATCCCATATTTGGGGTTTTTACCCTAAGTGGCCCAACTTAATTTGGGCCTTTAACCACAAGCCCCAGTATAGGAGGGGCAACCTACGGACTCTGGGGTCTTTATTTTCAAATTTCCCAAAAAAATTTTAAAATTTAGGGGCCATTTCAGGTTTTTTCGGGCACCCTAAGGGGGCTAAAAATTAATAAAACCCCCCTAAAAAAAACCCCAAATTTTAAACTACACCCCCTTAAAAGGGAAAAAATCCCCGGGGGTTAGGGGCATTTCCGACCCCACAGGGGGGTCACTTAAAATTTTTAGCGGTTTGGCTGGGGAAAAAATTTTAAAAAAAAAATTTTTTTCCAAAAAAACTGCAAATTTTTAGCTGAAAAAATTTTTAATTTTTTTCAAAGGCTTTTTCCCGGTAAAAAAAACAAAACCCCAAAAACCCTTTTAACCCCAATTTCTTCCAAGTTCAGCAATAAACCCAAAAAATTTTGGGGGGTTTTAAAATGCTGTTTGGGGGCGCAAGGCAGGGGGGGAAAAAAAGGGAGGGAGGGGTTACTTTGGATTTTGGAACCGCCCAAATTTTTGGGGGGGCCAATGTCGCATTTTACAAAAACCCCCAAAATACCAGAACTGGTGAAAAAACCTTTTCCCGAATTTAAACCCCCTTTTGGAAAATTTCCCCGCAGCCCCCGGAAAAAACAAACTTTTTGGGGTTTTTTTTTGCAATTTTTGTGGTGCAAAAGAAGGTGTTCCAAATTTTTTTTTTTTTTTTTTCAAATTTTTCTATGAAATGAGGGGGAAAAAAACCGGGCCCCCGTTTTTTCCGGCCCCCATTGTTTTTTTTTTTGGGGTTTTTAAAATTTTTCCCAAAGGTTTCCCCGTTTCAAATATAAATGAATAGGATATCTTTACTATGGGGGTTTGGGAAAAAAATTGCAATGATATAGATTTTAAAAATAGTTTTTTTATGGGTTTTTTTTTCTTTTTTCACAATAGAAAAAAGGTCAAAAAAAAATTGGGGTTTTTAAATTTTTTTCCCCGTTTTTGATAAACCATAACGTTTTCAGTTTTTTGTATAAAGGGCTGATTTATGGGCTTGTTTGTTGTGGGGGATTTTACCGTTTTTTATTAGTACCATTAAAAGGGGGGCATATTTCCCGGGGCTTTTTTGATTTACTTTTTTTTAAGGTTTTTTTGAAGCAATTTTTAACAAAATTTCAGCATTCCTGGTAGTTTTTTTTTTTTTTAATTTTTTAAAAGCGGTCACCCTTTTTGGGGAGTAAAGCCTGACATCTAGTATTTTTACTCAACAGGTCGATAAAGATTAACAGCGATACCCAATTTTTATTTTTTTTTTTGTTTTAAATGCTTTTACACAATAAAAAAACTTTTAAATTTAAAAAGGAAAAAACGGTTTTTTTCATTTCCCCCCCCATTTTGTCGGGGAGCCATAGTTTTTTTTATTTTTTCTGGGTACGAGCTTTTGTAGGGGCTTAGTTTTTTTGCGGGAAAGAGTTTTACTTTTTTAAAAATTTGGGTTAAACATTTTTTGGGGGGAACCAGAACCTTTTTTTTAACAGTTTTAAATCCCTTTTTTTGGAAGGGAGGGGGGGAAAGAAAAAACTGCAATTCCCCAAAGTGTTTTTTTTTATTTTTTATTTTTCACAACACTCCCCCGTCAGTAATCCAGGGACCAGTTAGCTTTTAAATCTCAGGTTTTATACAATTACGGCGATAACCCCTTAAAATTTTTTTGTTTTTTTTTTAAATTTTGGGAAACACTTTTAAAAAAAAAAAAAGTGTTTTTATTGGTTTTAAAAAATATTTATTCATCGCTGTCCTTTTTTGAGAGCCCAAAATTTTTTTATTTTTTTTTTGTATACAGAGGAAAGTTTAAAAACTTTTTTTTTCGGGAAAGAACCGGAAATTTTTTAAAAAAGTACAAAATTTGGCGTTTATATGAAGGTTTTTTTATCGCTTTTTTAATTTCCCTTTAAAAAGTGCTGGGGGATCACAAAAAACGCAATTCTGTGACTTTTTTTTTTTTTTGTTTTTTTTTCGGGGTTCACCAATACGGGTTTTTTTAACATGGGAAAAAATTTTTAGGGTGGATCCCCTTACTCAAAGCGGGCGATACCCAAAAATGGGTACCTTTTATTTATTTTTTTTTTTATCTTTTTTGGGGGGAAATTTGGGGTTTGTAAAAAGGGTTAAAAGGGGCAGTGTATTTGTTTAAATTTTTTTTTTTTGTTTTTGGTTTTTTCTTTTTTTTTTTTTTCTTTTTTCACATTTTTTTTAAAATTTTCCCCCCCGTTTAGGATTTGTAACTGCCCAAAACCCCACGGGGAAAAGCAATCATTTTGATTGCTGTTTTTAAGGGGGCGATCTGTTCACAAACTTTTTCTGCCCCCGTTTCATAGGTCCCCCCATTTGGGAACTAGTGACACCAAAAGCCCACAATGCATTGGGGGCCCTGGGAAACCCCCACCAGACTACCCCTTCCCCCCCGGAATGGGATTCAACCCCCAAAACCCCCGGGGGAGGGCTGGAAGGGAAAGGGGCGGGGCGAGGGGGGGGGGGCGGAAATTTGGCCCCCTGGCCCGTCCCGGGTGGGGGAAAGGGAGAGGGGGAGCCCCCCCCACCCCCCCTTTCCTGCCTGCCCCGGGAAACCCTTTAAACGGGGGCCCCCCTTTGGGGCAGGGGTTTTGGCGGTAAAGATGCTTTTTTTTCCCCCCGCGGGGGCCCGGGGCTCAAAATTTTGCCCCGTGGGGGGTTAAAGGGGCATTAAGCCAAACGTAAAATTTTCCGCTGGGGTTTTTTTCCCTGGCCCGCAAACCCGGGGGCCCCCGGGGGGGGGGGGGGGGGGGGGGGCCCCCCCCGCCAGCCCGGGGGGAAACGCCAGGGCGTATGCATACGTCCCCTTTTGCGGGAACCACTTCCCCGGGGAAGAAGGGGGGGGATGCCAATACCCCCCCCCAAAATTTTCGGGGGAAAGGGGGTTTAAAAATTTGGGAAAACTTTTTTTTTATCCAAAACCGGCTTTAAAAAAAGTTCCACAACCATTTTCAACAATTCAAAAGACCGCCCCGGTGGGGTTCCCCTTTGGTTTTTTTTATGATCCCCTTTTCCCGTGCTTTTTAAACAGAAAACCCCGAAAACCCATCACAGAGCAAGGGGCATTTAAAAACGGGGACCCTTTATTAAAAACACGGGTGGATTATATTTTCAAAACATCAGTCAATTTTAAAGGAAAAACATTGGATCAATTTAAAGATCTTTTCTGAACTTCTGGAGTTTAGTTTTGCTGCACTGCACTTTTCCCGGTTTGTTTTTTTTTTTCAAAAGTTTAAAATTCCAATAAAATTTCGTTACCCCCCCCCCCCTTCCCCCCCAAAATTTTTCCCCCCTTTTTGATTCTTTAAAAAAAAAAAATTTTTTAAAATTTTTTATCTTTAATTATTTAAAACCTGGGAAAAGTGGCAAAAAAGTTGAAAAATTTTAAGGGGGCCAAATACTTTTTGCCCAAGGCCCCTGTATGTTGAATTGGGGTGGGAACTGTGTTTAAAAAATATTAGCTGGCCCCCCTAAAAAACCAATTTCCAAATTGTCTTTTTGGGGCCCCCCGGGAAATTAATTGGGCCCCCCCCCTGCCGTAGATAAATTTTTACCGGGATTAAAAAGTCATGGGTTTTCAAATGGGAGGTTTTTAATTTTTTAAAAAAGCAAAGGAAATTTAAATCTGAGACAAAATTTCCCCAAATAACAGTGCTTTTTTACCTTCTTACATAACGGCTCCACGTCAAGGCACAAGTGTTATATCTTTTTTTAATTTAAAGGGAAAACCCAAAAAGGATCTTTGAAAACCATAAAAAAATGAATACCCCAAAGTACAAAAAGAAAAAAAGTATCACTTTTTTTTTTACAAAAATAAGCATTTATGTCTGGAAAAAGGGCAGTGGCGAAGGGGGGGCAGTGGCTTAGGCCCCTGTTCCCCCCGGGTTAAATTTCCCGACGGGGTTTTTTGCGCACAAAAAACCGGATGAAAAAAAGGGCCGGGAAAGGGGGGGGGGGGGGCCCGGAAACCCCGGCGGGGGCGCCGCACCCCGGGCCCCCCTAAGGGGGCAAAAGCATTTTTTTACGGCCCGTACGCGCCGTAAAATAATGGGGCATGTTTTACTTTCTCCCCCCGCCGGGGATTTTTGGCCCCAGCGGGGAGGAGCGACGGAATCCACTGTTTTTTCCCCTAAGAGAGCATTTTGGAAATTTCCCTTTAAATTTCTCCCCACATTGGGCCCCCATAAAATCAGGGGCCCAAATTTCCGGCCCCGGAGTAAAGGCGCCAAACCGTGGGGGGAAAAAAAGCCTTGTTTAAAGAGGGCCCTTAAAAAAACTGGTAAAATTGTTTCGTGTACTTAGGGAGAGCGACTTAAAATCTCAATGTTAAAGGGTTTGTAAGGCCGTTTCACAGTGCCTTAAAAATTTGGGGGCCCCTATTTTCCCTTTCCTTAATTACGCTCCAAATGCCCAATTAAAGGGGGCCCAAAACGGCCCATTCATTACGGGAATTCCAAAAGTTCTCATAGAGAACTATGGATTTTCAAACTCCTCTCCCCCTCCCCCCCCCCCCCCCGCCGAATCCCCGGGCGGGAGAAAAATTGACATGTGAATTACTAAAGGCCCCTATAACCCCCCGCCCGCCCCGGCCCAAATTTTAAGTAATGGGGGCCCC
>JAODAL010077925.1:0-13101 GCA_025379985.1 Phyllomedusa bahiana
AAAAGAACAAAACATATACAAAAACAACGTATAGATACAAAAAAAAATACGCAAACTAAAAAAAGAAACAACCAATACGCAACAAAGACCCAAATCGGGGTTTGGTTAACAAAGGGTTTTATGGTTGTGGTCATCGAATATGCACAGCTTGTAAGTTCGCTACCACGTCAAAATTTTGTATGTCTTATTCTAATAATATACACATACAAATTCAAAAAACAGTGGCACACTATGGACTAAAGAAACTATCAAAAGGGACATAGGAATTTTGGAAAAAGCATTACTGCAACTGGATACGGGAAAAAAAAAATTTTTTTTGAGGTTCTTAGTTCACATTTTTGGGCCGAAAGTTTAAAACCCCCCCTCCGAACCTCAACGGCCCTCAGTGCAGGGGGTCCTTCCTTTTTGTTACCTCTCAAATTGGCCCTTTTCAACCAGAACTTCAGGGAGCGAAGATACCTTTTAAAAGCCACTGCACTGTTTTAAAACCTGAAAGGGGGGGGGTAAAAAACCAAAATATCCCCACTCCCCCTTTAAAAAACCCAAACAACTTTTGGTTTTGTCCCTTCAAAAAATTGAGTTCGGGTTTTAAACATCAGTGTGCTTTGAAGCGGGTATCTTCACTCCCTGAATGTGCTGGTCTGAACGGGGCCCCAAATAGAGGTAACAAAGCGTAAACCCCAAACCCTGCATGGGCCCGGGTGGGTTCGGGGGGGGGCTTACATTTTGGGGCCAAAAAAGTGGAACTGAGAACCTCAAAAAAATTTTTCCATGTATCCCAGTTACATAATGTTTTTTTTTTTCCAAAAAATTCCTATGCCCCTTTTGATATTTTTTTTTAGTCCATATGTGCCACTGTTTTTTTTTAATTTTGGGATTGTAATGTTTGCTCCCAAACCCCAGTGTGCATTGGCTTTTTTAACAATTTTTTTGAGTAAAAACCCAAATGTTGTTTTTGCCCTTTATTCTAAATAATTTTTTTAAAAAATTAATATTTTTAAAATTTAATTCGAATAGTTGTATTTTATGTAGTCTCATGTTCTATTTGTAATTTCAGACAGGGGGTGTCAACTAACCTTAAAATTTTTGAAACAGAAAACATCTTTCAGACTCCGGAAAACCCTGTATCAAAACATTTAAAGGTGTCCAATCGTTTTTCCCCCAAATCATTCGGGTGATACTTCTGGGGTTTTTTATTCCGGGATTGAAAGAGTCCGAAACCAACCCGGGGGGGAGCCTCAAAAAGAAAATCATGATCATGAGGCTAATTGAATCTTTCATTTGGGCACTTGTATACCTTCAGATCTCAACACTTAGTTGGATCTTTTGTTGCAGTATTGGTGCCCAACTAAAACAAACTAAATGTGCTAAGAAACGCCGACCCGGACCCGTGTATGCTGTCAGCGACAAGGTGTGGCTCCCGACGAAAAATCTCTGCCTTCGGGTCCCAGCATCGAAATTCGCCCCTCGCTCCTTATTGGCCCTTTTGTCATAACGGAAATTATAAACCCAGTATCTTTTAGATTGCGACTTCCTAATTCACTCCGCATTCATCCGGTATTTCATAAATCACTGTTGAAAAAAATACATTCCCGCCGTTGTCGGTCGTTCTCCTCTTCGCTCTGTGGAAATAGAACATACAATCGAATCCTGCAAAGTCCATAACTCTCTCCAGTATTTAGTGCATTGGAAGGGGTATGGTCCGGAGGAGCGAGTGTGGGTGGCGGCTAGGGACCTGCACCAGGGCCGCCATCAGAGATTGCAGGGCCCCCTACAGCTAAAATTTCTGGGCCCCCCTGTCAAGTCAACCCATCAACCCTCGCTGCCCAAACCCCAGAAGAAAAAATTTTTTTATACACACGCATATATACATATATACACACATACACATATACAGACACACATAGACAGAAACACATACACAGACACACAGACACATATACACACACACATATACAGACACACAGACACATATACACACACATATACAGACACACAGACACATATACACACACACATATACAGACACATATACACACACAGACACACAGACACATATACATACACACATATACAGACACACAGACACATATACACACACACATATACAGACACACAGACACATATACACACACATATACAGACACACAGACACATATACACACACACATATACAGACACATATACACACACACATATACAGACACATATATACACACATGCACACATACATATACAGACACATATACACACATACAGACACACAGACACATATATACACACATACATATACACACACATATACAGACACATATATACACACATGCACACACACATATACAGACACATATACACACACATATACAGACACACAGATATACAGACACATACACACCTATACATATACAGACACACATATTTTTTAACTATATATATAGTAAAAAGATGAAAACAGAAAATGTTGGCCCTTTGAAAAATACTGAGGGAGAGACAGTAGAGGGCGATGAGAAAAAAAGCAAACGTATTAAACACTTTTTTCTCCACTGTATTTACCGAGGAGGATGAGCTTCCTGTTGAACAGAGAGATGTGGTAAACTCCAACTTAAAAGTTTCTTGTCTAACCCAGGAAGAAGTGCAGCTCCGTCTTAGGAAGATTAAAATAGACAAATCCCCAGGTCCAGATGGCATACACCCACGGGCCCTAAGAGAGTTAAGTGATGTTATAGATAGGCCCCTATTCTTAATATTCATGGACTGTCTAATAACGGGGTATGTCCCAAAGGATTGGCGCATAGCAATGTGGTGCCAATATTCAAAAAGGGGTCAAAAAGTGATCCTGGAAACTATAGGCCGGTAAGCTTAACCTCTGTTGTAGGTAAAATGTTTGAAGGTTTTCTCAGAGATGCTATCCTGGAGTATCTCACTGAAAATAAATGTATAACGCCGTTCCAGCATGGGTTCATGAAGGATCGGTCCTGTCAGACTAATCTCATCAGCTTCTATGAGGAAGTCAGTGCTAGACTGGAGCTGGGTGAGGCACTGGATGTCATATATCTAGATTTTTCTAAAGCATTTGATACGGTGCCACATAAAAGGTTGGTAAATAAAATGAGAATGCTTGGACTGGGGGAAAATGTGTGCAAGTGGGTAAGTAACTGGCTCACTGATAGAAAACAAAGGGTAGTAATTAACGGTACATACTCAGACTGGATCGCTGTTACTAGTGGGGTACCACAAGGGTCAGTATTTGGGTTCTATCCTCTTTAACATTTTCATTAATGATCTTACACAGGGAATACATAGTAGAATATCGATCTTTGCAGACAATACTAAGCTCTGTAAAGTAATCAACACAATAGAGGATAATATGTTATTACAAAGGGATCTGGATAAGTTGGAGGCCTGGGCAGGAAATGGCAGATGAGGTTTAACACTGATAAATGCAAGGTTATGAACATGGGGAAGAGAAATCCATTACATGATTACATGTTAAATGGAAAAACACTGGGTAAAAGTGACATGGAGAAGGACTTGGGAATCCTGGTGGACATAAAAATTAATTGTAGCAGCCAGCGTCAGGCCGCAGCAGCCAAAGCAAATAGGATCATGGGGTGCATTAAAAGGGGCATAGATGCACATGATGAGAACATTATTCTCCCATTATACAAGTCACTGGTTAGACCACACATGGAATATTGTGTACAGTTTTGGCACCAGTGCACAGGAAAGACATTGTAGAGCTTGAACAGGTACAAAGGTGGGCAACAAAAATAATAAAAGGACTGGGTGGACTACAGTAAAACAGAAAGATTGGCAAGATTAGGGTTATTAGTTTAGAGAAAAGAAGGCTTCGGGGGACATAATAAATATGTTTAAATGCATCAAAGGTCAATATAGAGGACTCTCCCAAGATTTATTTATACACAGGGCTGTATCTAGAACAAGGGGGCATCCTTTACGTCTTGAGGAACGAAAGTTTCTACATAAACATAGAAAGGGTTTCTTTACTGTAAGAGCAGTGAGACTATGGAATTCTCTGCCAGAGGGACTGGTCATGGTGAATTCAATAACCGAGTTCAAAAAGGGTTTGGATGCATTTCTGGAGCGTAATAATATAACAAGTTATAGTGACTAGGATTCAGGAGAGGGTCATTGATCCAGGGATTTTTCTGATTGCCAGATTGGAGTCAGGAAGGAATTTTTCCCTAAAATGAGGACAATTGGCTTCTACCTCATTGGGGATTTTTGCCTTCCTCTGGATCAACACCTTAGCACAACAGGCTGAACTGGATGGACGTCTTGTCTTTTTTTTAGCCTTACAAACTATGAAACTATGAAACATACACACACATATATAATCAGTGCAGTTCACATTCCGTAAGAGTATGTTTGACCTTTTACTATACAGAGTCCTGGTCTGTACAGTGAGGCTCCTCACTCAATTTACACCTCCAGGATACAGGCTGCCTGTGGCTGTTGGAGCTGCTGCTGTGATTTGTGTAGCTGCAGGAGATGGACCGGGAGCCCGGCAGGGGGCGGAGCCTGTCACTCACTGTGGAGGGGCAGTGTGAGGCTGAACTTCCTGACTCTGCCAGGAGCTTGTGCTGATTGTGGCTGCAGCTCTCAGCAGCCTGACAGAGTCAGGAAGTTCACCATGTTATAGGCAGCACCGGACCCCCTTCTCCGTTTCTCCCTCCCTCATGAGCACCTGGGCAGTCATCCTCTCTCCCTCCCTACCCACATTTAGGAACGGCCATGTGCGGGATCATTTGAATCTGTGAGGACCCGCCCACAAGGCGGGATGCACTGATTTAATTTGCTGATGCCGGGCCCCGCTGCGCTGAATATGTCAATCAGTATGGAAAGCTACAGTGCACAGCGTGACTCCGAGCGCGGGCCCCCCTGACAGGTTAGAAAGCTGACATGGTAGAGAGAACAGCCATGTTGCCTGTTTTCTCTACCATTACAGTGAAGCAAGGGAGCAGCACCTGCCGGCGGCGGCGGGCCCCATCCTGCTTCACAATCTGGCCGGGCCCCGTACGGGAGTACTGGCTGTACCCCCCTAATGGCGGCCCTGACCTGCACGCTCTCAGGTTGGTGGAAAAATTTCACCGAATCAACCCTTCCAAGCCTGGAGGACCGGACCTGATGAGGGTCCGATGGCCCCTCATAAAGGGGGGTACTGTCATGATTGCGCCTGGCAGACCCTCTGCGTCTGACTCTGTTCGCCAGCCACGGCTGCTGAAACCAAAGCTGATGCTTCGGCCATGATACTTTTCCCAGTGTGAATTCTGTCTTCTAGTTCTGTATGCTTAATTGATTCCTGGCCAATGCTCGTGGCCAGGAATCTTCCAGCACTTGTTGGGTTAACCTGTTGCTTTTTGATGGACATTTCTATTCTCCTATCAACTCTGTTTTACCTTCTCCTGTTTCCTATATAAGGACTCAGTTTCCTCTCTTCCTTGCCTGCTATACGGTTTCACCTCTGCCTATAGTTCGCCTGTTTACTTCTTGGATTCTTCTGTGTTTTTTGATCTTGGCTTGGATTCTTGTTTCTCTTCTGTTACCTCTGATTCTGTACTGCTTTGCCGTTTGTTGCCGACCTTGCCTGTCTGACTCTCCCTGTTTGTTCTATGTTTGCTTGTCTGTGTCTTGTGTCTCACTTTCTTCATAGTAGTGCATAGTCTTCTGGTTGGGGCCGACCTAGTGAGGAGTCGGGTACCCCAAGAGGCAGGGACAGGGGTTGGGACCAGCATCAGTGTCTCCTCATGCGTCCCTGACTGTCCCTAACAATTGAGTTGTTCTTTGTTTAGTTTACTATATTTTAGTGTTGAGATCTGAAGGTATACGAGTGCCCAAATGAAAGATCCAAAAAGCCTAATGAATCAAAAGTTTCTTTTGATGGTCTCCACCCCGGGTTGGTATCGAGACTCTTTCAATACCCAAGAATGAAAAACCAGAAGTATCACCCGAATGCACTTGGGAAAAATGATTGGACACCATTGAATGTTTCACGGAGTCTGAAAGATGTCTTCTGATTTGAACTTTCAAGGGATTAGTCGTAAGGACTTTGATTCTGAAACGTGTTTTTTATCTTATGTATAAATATCATAATTTTTATGGGATTATTTTTCTACAATTTGTCTTTTTCTTCTGGTTTTTTTCCATATCCTCCTTCGGTGACTACTCATTGCTCCGTGTCAGCCAAGGAGTGAAGACATCATTATCCAGGTGAGCTGGGTGTTGTTCATTTTCCATAGACCTAAACAAAGTAATATGACCATGATAAATGACTTAGAACTGGTCCAGATGGAGAGAGGACTTCGTAAAGACTTACATTCTACAAGGAAGGAGGAAAGAGACAGCAGGTGAGGGGCAGACATGTTTGTGGGGTGGAGTATGGACAGTAGGGTTATGGTAGAGAGTAGGTTACCCTCAAGAGATGTGTTTTCACTTTGCCTGTGGAGGAGAGTGTGTTGGGGCAGTGTGTTTTCCAGAGTATCGGGGAAGCACGGGAGAAGTCTTGATAATGGTTGTGTGAGGAGCTGACACAGGGAGAGGAGAGAAGAAGGTCCTGTGAAGAGCGGAGGTCGCGTGAGGGGGGAAGTATCTAGAGATTTTGGCAGAGATTTATGGAGGGGCGAGGGTATAGATAGCCTTGTAGGTGTCATGTTAGTAGATTGAACTGAATTCACTGGGCAATGGGTAGACAGTGTAGGGATTGGAAGAGGGGAGAGGCGAAGTGAGGAGAGAGGTGGATCAGACGGGCGGCAGAGTTGAGGATGGATTGAAGGGAAGCAAGAATGTTAGACGGGAGGCCGCAGAGAAGAATGTTGCAGTAGTCTAGGTGGGAGATGACAAGGACATGGACCAGCAAATTTGTAGTATCGAAGTTAAGCAATGAGCTGATTCGAGGTATGTTTTTCAGACAGAGCGGCAGCAGGCAGAGGTGAGGGCTTGGATGTGTGGATAGGAAAAGAGTCAAAAGGTTATCCCTAGGCACTGGACTTGTGGGACTGGTCAAAGTTTCAAGCCATTGACTGTGATGGATAGTTCAGAGTCTATGGGTTGCAATATGTTCATGGTGTGTAGATTTCTGTATGTGTGACGAGCAGGTGTCCAGAGACGGCAGAGAATTGTAGTAAAAGAGAATAGGTTGTGTACAGAGGGCTAAAGAGGAGAGATAGAAAAGTTACCGACACAGCAGCAAGTTCCCTTTTTTTGTGGGAGAAAACCTCAGGGAAAAAGAAAGTGAAATGTGGAAGGGAAATGAGGTCATCAATGGATGTTGAAATCAGCTATTATAAAGTTATTATTTCACTAAAGAGGAAATGAGAAAGAAAGGCATGAAAGTGACGGAGATGCAAGGAGGGTGAGTCTGGGAGTCAGTATTATATCACCACTGTCAAGGAGAAAGGGTGTGGACCTCCAAAGGAAGGGCATGGACACCAGTAGCCACGTGAAATAACAATATGAAGCCCATCGATCAAAAGACTCACCACTAGAAGATTCGGCAAATGGACAGCAGGTGGCTGAAGACCAGTAGTGGTGATTCAGTGTGGGTCAACTCCAGGAATGGAAGAGTTATAGCAATAACTGTCCCTTATTCTGTCCCTCAGATACTCACACAATGCTTTAGACTACCCCTACCACTGACACCTCTATCCCTGATGTTAATTCTAAATATATAGTATTAAAGTCACACACACCGGATGAAGGCGGGAGCTCAAGTGGAAAGTGTTGGCAAGACCCTGTCCTTCTAACTACCGGACCTCTCATAACTCCTGCAGCCCACTACCACCATTTACTCAGCATATTCCCCCTGGACCACTAGGGCTGCTTTCCTTTAGACCCACCTCCTCTATCTGCCAGAGCCAGCCTACATTATATTAGCAATATCATATATTGCGCCATCTACTCCCTTGGACCTCCATTATCTACTCTTAGACTTTCCAAAAGAATGAAGATGGACCAGCGTCTCAAAAGTGGACTAAATCTTTATTGTAGTCTTCACATAAAGGTGGAAAATGGAAAATGGAAAGGGAAACATAGCAAATGCGTTTCAGACAGACCTCTGTCCTTGTTCACTGCCTGTTCTACTCTTAGATGTCACTTCACAACGGCTTTTTAGCCAAAATGTTGATACTTGCAATCCAAAATCAATGTTTATGACATTTGTTTCATTCTATACTTATGCACTAATCTGGACCGATTGTTACCATGTATTACGTATCTCCCCACATTAATATACTACCTTATTCTCCACAACATCCAGCTGATTGTGTTTATAATAAATTTATTTGTTCATGTATCACATTGGTGTGCCATGGATTACCTTACTCTGACATTTATTCTAAAGTCTTTCCCTCAAATAAATCCCTAAGCTACAACTGACCCTAATATAGCAAGTGGCTGTAGAACCCAGCAAGTCCCAGTAGCACCCAACAGAAAGTAGACAAACATCAAGGACCATATGTATGAAAACTGTCTAGGTCTACAACTCACTTTGTTGATCATAGCAACCAATCAGAGCTCCCCTTTCACTTCATATAGGGCTGTGGAAAGATGAGAGGGGCACTGTGGTTGCTCTGGACAACAAAGTGAGTTTTAGACCTAGACTGTTTTCATACATGTGGCCCCAAATCTGTATTTCTCAAAAACTACAAAGTCCAAAACAAGACTGAGACAAGAGACAAGATACTACACCATAACACAACTGAACTAGGCAATAGAAAAGACAGAACATTTCTACACAACAGAACTAGATGGAACCAATACTTCTATACTCTGCAATCAGACCACCATTTTTATCTTAATTTTATAGAGTATGCTGATGAGTTAAACCACATATGCCCAAATAAAGTATATAGAGGGGTAAGGACCGACCCATATGATAGCAATACGCCTGGTTTTACAAAATATAATTAACAAAAACCACAAAACCAGTACAAATCCTAGGACTGAATAAAACATAACTTTTAATAATACATGAATAAAATAACCTAGCAAAAAACTAGACCTAAAGACACCCTACGCTTAACCCCTATGATACTAAACACTACCTGCAAAAATGGAGAAAGACTGTCCTGATAAGGGCGCCCCCACTAGGAACCTAACTTTCAGATCCTAACAAACCCTACATGAAATGCCTACACAGATACCTAAGTGAATAATATAAGACAACCACAAATCCCTATACACAAAAAAATACAACTATATCACCAATAAGTAAATAATTAAACAATAATTCTAAATACAAATCAAACAAACAATTTGCAAATAGACAAAAAAAACAACGCGTTTCACCTCCCCTTAAAAATAAAGAGGCTCATCAGGGAACAAATAAGGGCAATAGGGAAAACAAAAATTACAGCAATGAAATAAAACATGTAAGGTACAAGTATATAAATATAGCAAAGGCTTACGTTCCTTAATAGATAAACCAACAGTCAATGATATTTATAGGGTCCAAAATGTGTACATAGGAATCCCATGTAGCTACATCCTATGGTCAGGATGATAGATGATGAGGTATGCTAATGAGCTCAGATGCACAGCCAGGTCAGCTGACAAGCAAGGATCCTGAGCAGTTATCATGCAACCACCCCAAACAAACAGAAGACAGACATAACACAGAAACTTCTGCTGACGTAATAAGCAGAAAAAAACAAGATGGTAGGATAGGGGTTAAACAGCTCGGATCTGAGGTCGGTTCACTGTTTGCATTAGAGCAGGATCCTGGCTGTCATCAGGCTCCTGAGCCCCTGCTTCACCCAGCACAGGGCACTAATACCAGCTCATTTTCACCCTGACGTCAAAAGGTTATTGCGGTCCTTAAGGAGTTTCAGACGGTTTCAGGAATATGGAGGGAGTGACTGTGATCTGGGAGAAATACATTTTCAGCTACTTTATATTTTTGGTGCAAGAAAGAGTAAGTGTTTGTCGAGCAGTTCCCTTTAGTTTTCTTGTTGTTCAGCTCGAGTTCATTTCTGGTATAATTCTGGATCACACTTGGGTCAAAAACAAATTGAGGATTTGTTACATCCCAAAGAGGGTGCTAGAGCTTCTCAGCTCCTTTCCCATAATGCCTTGTGATATGCAGATCCTTCGTGGAGTGCAAAAAGGCAATTTCGAATCTCCACTCACCTATATAGGTGCTGTCCCTAAGGAGAGATCTTCCCTTTCTGAGCCACTCATTGCCTCTCACTGAGCCAAGCTAGCATCGCTCTGCTCTGTACTGAAGACCCCAAAACGGCTGTATACAGATGAGTGGTGCTCGCTTGGCTAAATATCCCTTGCTTTCCAAAGATCCAGTGGGTCAAAAGCAAATTGCGGAGTTGTTACATCCAAAAGAGGGCGCTAGAGCTTCTCAGCTCCTTTCCCATAATACCTTGTGATATGCAGAAGCTTCGTGGAGTGCAAAAAGGCAATTTCGAATCTCCTCACACTTATATAGGTGCTCTCCCTAAGGAGAGATGTTCCCTTTCTGGATCACACTTGGTAAGATAACAGTTGGTATACGTGCTGTCCTGGATGTTCAGAAAGAATACATAAGAATATATTCAGGGCCAGCTTTGTAGGTAGATGGTTCCACCCCATGAACCATCACCATAGGAAGGAAGACATATTTAAAGGAACCTCTCAACAATTGTCTCTTCTTTTCCCTTCCATCCATCTCGTCATCCTAGATACAGTTTTTCCCCTTCAGGTTTGCATTCCCTACCCAGGTATCATGTACCTTCCAAATATGTCACCTCTCCCCTAGATATCATTTCTCCCTTCAAGTATCAGTCCTAAGATATAACTTCCCCCTAAATATCATTTCATCACCCTAAGTTATAATCTCTCCCCTCCAGGTATCAACCCCTCCAGACATCATGGGCCTCAGGTACCAACTTTTTCTCTTCCTTTTTTATTAATAGGGCGTCGTTCCTTTAAGGTGTTGTCTCACCATGCAATTTAACAGTCAGCTTCAGACTTGCACTTCCTGTTCAGTGGGCGGGTTTACAGCAGTGATTGACATTGACATATCAAGTCTGGCTCTATTAGAGTTACAGGAATGTTGGAGGTTTGTATTTAGCAGTGCACAAGGCTACAGAGCTCTAAAACTTGTCATTACCTCAATACCTTAGGTAAACAAAGCTTCTGTGCTAGAAATAAGATTCATCAGGGAATGACTCACCATGGTTGGGCTGACTGACTGCCAGGAAATAGGAGCGAGAGCAAGGATAGGTGGTTGGTAACCTAGAGAAACTTGTGTGCACTAGCAGTAGATAAAATCTTCTTTATCTCCTGAGAAAAGCAAAATCAAAACAGCAATGTATTTGGTAATAGTCTTCATTTACCTCCCCCTACATGTTAAAAGCTATTCATTCTGGTGAGAAAAATTCCTTTAAGTGCTGGAGTAGTTTGCTTTTATGAGCTATCCCATTTGGGAAAAAAAGACCTATTGTTGGGCAGTGGCTCAGTGGTTAGCACAGCTTAGCATGGTGGCTCAGTGGTTAGTATGTTGTAGCACAGTGGCTCAGTGGTTTGTACAGTGTAGCATGGTGGCTCAGTGGTTCGCACAGTGTAGCATGGTGGCTCAGTGGTTAGCACAGTGTAGCATGGTGGCTCAGAGGTTTGCACAGTGCAGCATGGTGGCTCAGTGGTTAGCACAGTGTAGCATGGTGGCTCAGGGGTTGGGAGAGTGTAGCAGGGTGGCTCGGAGGTTAGCACAGTGTGGCATGGTGGCTCAGTGGTTAGCACAGTGTAGCATGGTGGCTCAGTGGTTTGCACAGTGCATCACGATGGCTCAGTGGCTAGTACAGTGTAGCATGGTGGCTCAGTGGTTAGCACAGTGTAGCATGGTGGCTCACTGGTTAGCACAGTGTAGCATGGTGGCTCTGTGGTTAGCACAGTGTAGCATGGTGGCTCAGTGGTTTGCACAGTGTAGCATGGTGGCTCAGTGGTTTGCACAGTGTAGCATGGTGGCTCAGTGGTTTGCACAGTGTAGCATGGTGGCTCAGTGGTTTGAACAGTGTAGCATGGTGGCTCAGTGGTTTGCACAGTGTAGCATGGTGGCTCAGTGGTTTGTACAGTGTAGCACGGTGGCTCAGTGGTTTGCACAGTGCAGCACGGTGGCTCAGTGGTTATCACAGTGTGGCATGGTGGCTCAGTGGTTCACACAGTGTAGCATGGTGGCTCAGTGGTCTGTACAGTGTAGCATGGTGGCTCAGTGGTTTGCACAGAGTAGCATGGTGGCTCAGTGGTTTGCACAGTGTAGCTCGGTGGCTCAGTGGTTTGTACAGTGTAGCATGGTGGCTCAGTGGTTGGCACAGTGTAGCATGGTGGCTCAGTGGTTTGTACAGTGTAGCATGGTGGCTCAGTGGTTAGCACAGTGTAGCATGGTGGCTCAGTGGTTTGTACAGTGTAGCACGGTGGCTCAGTGGTTTGTACAGTGTAGCATGGTTCCTCACTGGCAGGGCCGCCATACAGGGGGTACAACCGGTACTCCCGTATGGGGCCCGGTGGAATAAGGGGGCCCGCGACAAGCGGGCCCCCTTATTCCTCACGGCAGAGCAGGCCCGGCGGGCGGCGCCGCGAACCAGGCTCCGCCTGGCCACAGTGTGGGCCCGGGGTTGCGGGGGGCCCCGGAGGCAGTGCCGTCCGCTCCCGGGGCCCGGCCGCGCATTTCCGGTCCCCTGCCAGCCCGGGCCCTGCGTCCCGAGCGCCCATAGACCGGCCCGGTAGCCGAGGACTAATGTCCCCGACCCGGGGGCTGCGCCGGTTTCCAGCGGAGCGCAGCGCCACTAGCGCTGCGCTCCGCTGATCTGCCTGGCAGGCGAATGCATTAGGCCCTTTAGCCTGCCAGGGCCGACCCCTACTGGTGACGTAGGCGGCGCGGGGTGACGTCACTTCCCCGCGCCGCTATGCAGGGCAGCAGGAGCCGGGGAGTCGGAGCAGGACCGAGGCTCAGGTAAGTGATTGATTTGGTTTTTTTTTTAATATATAAGGGGCCCTGGCTATCACTAAAGGGGGGGCCCTGGGCGGGCCCATCACTAAAGGGGGTCCGGCGCTGCCTACACTAAAGGGGGGTTGACTGCCCATCCTAAAGGGGGG
>JAODAL010077926.1:0-13101 GCA_025379985.1 Phyllomedusa bahiana
GTCCTTTTTTCCTCCCTCTCAGGGAATATTTATGCTCTTGGCCCTCTCCTCGCTCCTTGGTCTGGCTCTAGTTTCTAGGTTGAGGTTACAGTGTTAGGACGTTAAATTTATGGAAATGATTTTCAAATGTTTTTTCCTATGGCTTTAACTACTTTGCGAAGAAGGGCAATTGTTGTGAATCGCAGGGATAATCCTTGTTCTTCAACAATATGATATTGCCCTCCTTCCTCAGATCAACAGTACATGCAATGTAGCTTCCCTTTTTTCTTTTGTCTCTCTTTTGTAATGCTTGCTGTTCTCATTTACTGTTGTTACAAGTACAATGTTCTCATACCAATTGTATTGACGGATTATATGCTGTATATGAATAGATTTGTACCATATTGTATATCAACATTGGATATATCAGCATACTGTTCTGAACTTATTATTTGGCTACTTAATAAAAGCTTGGAATATGAAAAAAAAAAGAAAATAGAGCCATACAAAGGCAATTTTAATATATCCAAGGAGGAATATAACAGGTTATAGTGTCTAGGATTCTGGAGGGGGTCATTGATCCAGGGATTTTTCCGATTGCCAGATTGGAGTCGGGAAGGAATTTTTCCCTAAAATGAGGACAATTGGCTTCTACCTCATTGGGGTTTTTTGCCTTCCTCTGGATCAGCACCTTAGCACAACAGGCTGAACTGGATGGACGTCTTGTCTTTTTTCGGCCTTACAAACTATGAAACTATGAAACTATGAATCTCGGGCGATGAGAGCGCTAAAAGACAACAAAGAATTAGTGATACGCCCCACAGATAAAGGAGGGGGGTATTGTCCTCTTAAATTATGTAGACTACCACAAGGAGTCATTGAATATTTTATCAGATAAATCCTATTACAGTATCTGTTCTACAGACCCTTTTGGTAAATTGCAAAAAGAATTGTACAATCTTTTCCAGTCAGCTTATTCGGAAGGTGTCATCGATAACAAAACTGCTTATTAAAGAACCCAATACACCGTTCTTTTATAACCTGCCTAAACGGCATAAGAGTATAACCTGCCCAACAGGACATCCAATAATCTCAGGAGTAAATTCTCCAACGAGTAATTTATCACATTTTCAGCAATATGTTACCAAATTAGAGTCATCAGAAAGATTCGGGTCATTTGATATCTATTCTATCCACTTTAAAATCCGAAGATCACCATATATATATATATATATAATATATATTTAATATATTATATAATAATATATATATATATTTTATATATTAAACATCGAACATGAATTGGGGATAAACTGTATAATATACTTTTTTGATTCTGATGATTTCCATTACAGAACCTTACAAGATCTTCTTGCTCAAGTGCCTTAGATGCGTTCTAGAGAACAACTATTTTCAGTACAACAGCGCCACCTATTGACAAAGTAAGAGGGACTGCCATGGGAACCAAATTGGCTCCAGCTTACGCCAATCTTTTCATGGGTCTTTTTGAAACCAAATATATTTTTTCTTACCCACACTATGATCACATTTTATTATATAAAAGATATATCAATGATCTTTTTATTATTTGGCAGGGCCCTCAAGATCAGATCAAATCTTTCATCAGTCATATTAACCATAATAACTTTGGTATCTCCTTCACATCTTCCAACAACTGTAAAGAGATAGATTTTCTAGATTTAAAAATCTCTCATTATCAGGGCAAATTTATCACATCCAATTTTTTCAAGTTAGTGGACACCAACAGCTTCATCAATTTCAATAGTGCCCATCACAAACCATGGCTTCTCAATATTCCCTATGGACAGTTAAAAAGGTTACGTAGGAACTGTTCAGACACAACAACATTTGAAGAACAAGCAAAAGTCCTAGAAAAAAGGTTTATAGAGAAAAAATATCCTCCCAGTTTGTTAACAGATGCACACACAAGAACAAGGAAATTAATACAGAAAGACTGCCTTGAGAAAGAACGTACCGTTGAAACGGTTGATAGTTTCACTAACTATGCAGTAATTACTCAGTATAACTCCTCACATGGGGAAATTTTAAAAATTCTAAATAAACACTGGCACCTTATTCAGAATGACCCTGTATTAGGCCAAATAATCCCAAAAAAACCCGGTCTAATATTTAGGAGAGCACCAAATTTGAAGGGTATTCTAGCCCCTAGCAAGATTAGGAACTTCATACCAAGTACTAGTGATTCTACTGTACATACAGGAAGTTTCCCATGTAATTCTAAAGGTTGTCTCTGTTGCATTAGTATTATTAAAACTCTTACTATTACATCCTGTATAACCAAAGAGGAACATACAATCACATTTCCTCTATCCTGCAAATCTCAATATGTGATATACGTGATACAGTGTACGTGCAATTTGCAGTATGTTGGACACACAATCTGCCCATTGAGGGTAAGATTGAACGGACACAGATGCAGTATAAGAAAGGGTGACATGAAGCAAAGTGTGGTCAAACATTTTAATGAAATACATCAACGTAATTTTTCAGACCTGTCCATTATCCCAATAGACATGATCCAATCCGATAGTTCAAACAGATTTCAGCAACTCCAGAGACGTGAACTGTACTGGATGTATCGCCTTAAGACTATACACCCACAGGGGCTCAACGACATTGTTGAATTGATTCATTGATTATATTGCATCATCTGTATTTATCATAAATTTTATATAGGTCATGTCTTTGTTCCAACTAGGATATTTATTTATTAAAAGAAGACGCAACTTACAATTCATTGAGGGAATATCGTATCGATATAATAGTGATCAATCATCATCTAACATACTTCAACAAGACATAGGCTATCCCTAGTATTAGAACAAGATCAATATATTTACCTTCCCTTATGAATATACAACAACAGATTTTGTCCACAATTGTGGAGTTTAACATCAATTTTCAATATATAACAAGTTAGGCTATGTAAATTGCTAAATAGTTGCATTATATATGTTGTAAAATAATATAACATACTTACTTTGTCGACCAATCTGGAGCGAGCTGCGGTACGTCTCCATGTTCCTACAAGTATGACCTTTCTGCAGATATGTTCATTGTCAGGGGTTTAAGACTTTAAGAAACATCAAAGACACAGGGCCATTTAATATTTATTATATCTATTTGTAGATTAGAATACTTCTACAATTTTATTGGGAACGCAATAAGAAGGGATTTGTTTAGCTCCCTAATCTTTATACATTAATTTGCCTATGACTTCCCCTATCCTCAAGAATATTTCAGTACTTTATCACAAACTCCCTACTTAGTCTTAGTCCTTTGAATTGTATTTTAACTAATATTTGCGATGTTTTATCGTTTATACAGTTCTCCTCGGGTTGATCCCTTTTAGGAACTGAATCTATAGGTTTTTTACCCAAACATCCGCCAAGATTTATTTCCCTTTTTTCTCCCTGTTTGTTTTTAATACAATGATAACTACCGTGATTAGTTTACTAGACCAGACAATGCTCACACAGTGCGATCTGAATCTGAGGACGCACCATCCTTTGTTTAATGCATATGGACATTGGTCTCAGGTTTAAGTCATTTTTTAATTAGGGCAACATTTGTATATCTGTTTTACATATGTCAAAACTACAGCGGGAACGACACTTGACAGACAGGAAATATCGAGCATTCAGAGTCGTCTTCCGCTTGATAGCATAAAAATACAATTGATTGACAGACATCTCGTCCTTTCCACGGTTAAAGGTTACTTCACACGGATACCTCCGTTTGTAACACTGTCTGTATTTAGTTTATAGGTTTGTACTCATTTCATGATCACGCCGTTTCTTATATAAATTCTCCCTGTACTTTGCATATTTGTGCCTCGGGCCATACATTGTATTGTTTTTAAATGGTGAGATTATATTGTCCCCAAATTTTAAAAAAATCATACAATTTGTAGTAATTCCTACTTTTTGGCACCCTTTTTATACGTGCGCCGCAGTCCCCATTTTTTTCAAGTGGTTTTTAAGTAGTTACCATGGCAGTTTTCTACACATGGGAATCAAGGACGCCGGGCAGCCGTACCAGATCAGCTCCACGAGGAGTGATTAAGCTTATGCGAGTGTTGTGCCTCGGAATCTAATGCACAACTGTAAAAGGTGAGCAGACCTATTTTTGTACGAATACTATTATTCTTTTATATCTATCTATCTATCTATCTATCTATCTACCCTGTTTCCCCGAAAATAAGACAGTGTCTTATATTAATTTTTGCTCCTAAAGACGAGCTTAACTTATTTTAAGGGGATGTTTTTTTTTCTATGAACAATAATTCACATTTATTGTTGAACAAAACATCAACATGTATTAATAAACTGTAGTGATTTCATCACAAACATCAGCATAAGCAGCCAAACTCTGAATTTCATAACTTCATAACTATGTCTTATTTTCAGGGGTGTCTTATTTCCGGGGAGACAGGGTATCTACAGTATCTTTCTCCTATATACAGTACAGACCAAAAGTTTGGACACACCTTCTCATTCCAACAGTTTTCTGTATTTTCATGACTAAAGTCAAGCGGTATCGATCCTTCCGGTAGGTGAAGTTCTTTTGTTGGATGTTGCAAAGATTGACATTTGCAACATCCAACAAAAGATCTTCACCTGCTGGAAGGATCGATACCGCTTGACTTTGGATTGACACCTAATCCATCCAATTATCTCGTAGTAACTTCTTTAAATATCCGATACTACATTTGGGATTGTACCTCTGATGAAGCGCTGGTTTTTCGGTGCGAAACGCGTTAGGTTTTAATGTTGTTTTTTAATTATGTGAGTATTCCCATTTACATTTTTAGAAAAAAAAATTTCATTTCCATTAATCTTGGAATTGCTCCACGTTTTACTACATACGAGCGCCGCGGTCTTTTTTCGTTACCTGCATCGCTATTCTGTTGGCGATTGCGAGTTTAGTGTCTGTTGGCTGCTGTATAGTTAGCTTGGAGGAGAACTACCTATACGTACATGAGAGTTGTGCCTCTATCAAAAATTGCACAACACGCTAAGGTGAGCACACCTGAATATTGATAAATCTGACTGATTGTCACATCTACGTATTTCACTATTGTGCGCCTTTTTTCTCTGTCGTTTTTTCTCTCCCGTACTTTTATCTATCTTTCTATCTATTATCTATCTATCTATCTATCTAATATGTATCTATCTATCTCTCTATATATCTATATCTCCTATCTATCTATCTATCTATCTATCTATCTATCTATCTTTCTATCTCTCTCTCTCTTTATATATATCTCTATCTCTAATCTATCTGTTACGGTTCCGGATGCGGAAGTGGATCCACTGGACCACCACAAGCGATGGTGTAAGCCACGCCAGGGAACGGAATCTAAGTAGGTCCCGGTTTTCACCAGAGCCCGCCGCAAAGCGGGATGGACTTGCTCCCGGGGGGAAGGGTTCTCCAAAAGCCCGTTCCCCCTGACGTGCTTGCTTGGGGGTGGCAGACGAAAGTATGGGGCTGGTGCAAAATCGTCAGCAGGCTCGTAGTGGGGGTAGGCAAAAAGGGCCCAGGGCAGGCAGTATGGTTCTTGGTCGGGGGACGGGGAAAACGGTCAGGGCGGGGGCAGAGATTCGTGGTCAAGAGAAAAAAAACCCCGAGGGTAGGGTTTACACGGTAGATCGGGACGAGCCCAATGGGGAACGCTTTCTCAAAGGAAAAGGCCCAACTAAAGATCCGTCGGGGAAACCCCGGGGGGGGAAAGGGGCCAGGTAAAATTTAGAGGCAGTCCCGGGCAATTCCCCAAATTTCCCCGGCGCACTGTTTTTTAAATTTTCCCCAAGAGCCGGCGCGCGCGGGGCCTTAGATAACAGGCACCGTGCGCAAAGGAAAAGCGGGGAAACTGCGGGGGACACAGGGGGCGCGGCCAGGTGATTTACCGATGCGACGGGGGGCAATTTCGCCCGCCGCCCGCCCCCGGGCACCCGGTTGGAAAGGGCCCCCGGGGGAAAGGGGGCGCTGGTCGAAAACATTTACCCCCCCCTTTTTAGCCCCCCCCTTCTTCCGGGCCCCGGGGAGGAATTCTGCGAAACCACGGTCCAAGATGTTGTCCCCCCGGCCCCCACGATTTCTCCTCAGGCCCAAAAACTTCTTCCAGTGGGATCAGGAAATACCCCCTTTCCCCTTGATGGTCTTTCCATGTTAGGATTCATTTATGTAAAGTTTTTGGCGGCCTCCGCTTCAGAAAGATGGAGGCTTGATCCTCTGGGGAAAAAGGGTTCAGGACCACAGGCTTAAACCAAGGGACATGGAAGGATTTGGGAAAATTTACGCATTGTGGGTGGGAGCCGGATTTTTGTAGGCACCCGGGTTGATGCAAAGCGGGGTACTTCAAAGGGGTCTAGTCCCGGGGGGGCCCAAAAATTTTGGTACGGGGGATTTTTCAGCCGGTTTATATCGGGCCCGAAGCCAGACCTTGTCCCCAGGCGAAAACACGGGGGGAGGGTCTTCTATTCTTGTGTTTGGCCCTTCATGCGTGGGATGTTTGTTTGCAGGGGGACTGGCGCGTCTTTTTTTCCAAAGGGGACCCCCATATTTGGGCAAAAGAAAATTCGTGGCGGCATTTCCCGGAGGGTTGGGGGGACAATGGTAATGGGGGGGGGATGGGGGCCTTTGACGAGAAAAATGGCGAAGGGGGGTACCGTGGTTTTGGGACTCCGGGGAAAGTTAAAAGGGAAAAACTCCCCCAAAGAAGCAAGGGGCCCCCAGTTCCTGTGACCCGAGACAAAATGTCTTTAAATAGCCCCCAGGTTTGGGATTGATTCTTTTCCCACTTGGCCGTTGTTGGGGGTGGTAGGGGGAAAGAGAAATCGGGTTTTCCCTGAAACCGGGAGGAAAAGGGGCCCGCCGAACCTGACACAAATTGGCCCCCCCTGACCCGAGACAATGTGTTTTGTGGAAACCGTGTAGGCGGAAGATGTGGAGAAAAAATGGTGGCCAACTGGGGGGCCCAGACGGCAGCCCTGGCAATGGGAAAAAGTGCGCCATTTCAAAAAAAAACGGCCCCGGACCCCCCAAAAATGACCGTTTTTTTTGGGCCAAAAGAGGGGGCAGATCCGTGATAAAAACCATTCCCAAATGAGCCCAAGGGGCCCTGGGAGGGGCAGAGGGCTGGAGAAAAACCCGGGGGGTTTGTGGGAGGGGGTTTGTTACGAGCACAAGTAAACGCGGATTCACGAAACCCTTGATGCCCCTAGCAACTCTGGCCACCTTTTAAAAACGGGGAGATTAGGGGGGAAGGATTTGCATGCCCCTGGGTGCCAGCCACAGGAAAAACAGTGTCCCCCATTTCAAAATTCCCCTTGCGGAGCGCGGGAAAGGGGCCCATAAGTCCCCCTGGGGGAAAACCTTTCGCAGATCTACTGGGGGACCCCGAGATCGGGCCCGTTCGGGGGGGAAAATTATATTCGGGGGCATTTCCCCCCTCCCCCAAAAACACATCGGCGAAAACAGGGGGAGCCCCTCGGCCCGGGACGTTCTTCTTGCTGGCCGAAAAGTATCGGAAAATTTGAAGCGCGGAGAAGAACGGGGCCCACCTTTTTTGGGACGTGGGTTGAGGGTTGGGCCAATTGGAGGGATAAAGATTTTTATGGTGGGGAAGTAAAAAAGGGGTGGGTGGGTTTGGGGCCTTCCCAGAAGAAAATGCCACCCTTCTGGGGGTAGCTTGATAGCCAGAAACCCCCGGGGGTCCCCGATGGTGTAATTTTCCTCCGCGGGGGGAGAAAGTCTTGGAGAAAAAAGGGCAAGGGTGACCTTTCTTCCCTTTTGGGTTCCCTTTGCTTTTTAGAAGTTGCGCCACCCCGACCGAAAAGGCCCTTTCCACCTTAGAAAGAATGGCTTTGGGAAATCGGGGTTGGTCAGGCCCGGGAGCGGGGGCAAAGGTCCCTTTAAAGTTGAACAAATCCCTTTTCGGCCCTGCCTAGGGTTTGGGGAGTTCTTCTTGGTAAGTGCATGTTAGGTCCCACCAAGGTTAGAATAATGGGATAAATGAAAAATAGAAATTCAAAAGGAACCCCGGGGAAGCTTTTTGTATAGCTGTAGGCCCCCGGGCCCGGGGCCCAAATGAAAAGACACCCGGAAAACCCTTGGCGGGGATCCATCTGAAAACCCGCGGCCCGGGAGGGGAGAAACCCAAAGGGAAAGGGGGGGCGGGTTTGGGTTTGGAAAAAGGGGACATTTCTTTTAATTTAGCGTAGAGGTGGTTGGCACGTAGCCGCCCCCCAATCCCAGGCGGACATGAGAGCAAATGGGGTTTCCACATGGGCCCAGGGAACCCCAAAAATGTCGTCTGGGTTTAGACCACGACAAAAGTGTAAAGGAGACCCCGGAAGATATGTTAAAAAATTTCTTGGAAGGGCCCTGCTGGGGATTACACGACCAAAGGGAATAACGAGATATTAAAAGGTTTTCCTTTCCGGGTGTTTAAAAGAGTCTTCCACTCTTTCCCCTCTCGGAATGCGGAGGGAGGTTGTGGGCCCCCTCGCGGGTAAAACTTGGAGGAAAATTTTTGTTTCCGGAACCCCAGTAAACAGTTCGGTGATCAGCGGCAAGGGGATACGGTTTTTTCCCCGTGATTTTGTTAAGGCCCCAAATTGTCGTAAGGGCCTTTAATTGAAAAAGAGCCTCTTTTTTTCTGAAACGAAAAAAAATCCTGCCCCCCCCGGGGGAGGAGGATTTGCGTTTTTAAAGCCCTTCTGAAAGGTTGTAGGTCGACTGGCTGGGTCCCCCGGGTACCGCCCTTTGGGAAAAACCCTCCCCTAGGAGAACGGGTTTCCCCGGCAGTAGATCGATGGGCAGTCTTTGGGGCGATGGGGCGGAAGGATTCGGCCTGTTTTTTTCCCCCCCGGGAAAAAGACTTGCATAAAAACCCGGTATTCCGTAGGAAAAACTGGCGGGGCCCGGGGGAGGAGGGTTTGGGGAAAGGGAAACGGAGCGCACTGGGCGGGGTGGCCACCCAGCAAGATTTCCCAGCATTTCAGGTCCCCAGCGCAGACCTCGCCTGTCACCCAACTAAGCATAGGGGCTTGGCCCCTGCACCCAGGGGACCCCCCAAACGGGGATCGCAGGGGAAAGACCAAAAGACAGTACTTTGAGGGGATCTTCTCCTTGTGCGGGGGCGCCCACGTGGGGGGTCACGGTTTTGGTTTCCTGTACCCAAAGGCTTTCCCCAAAGCAGCCCCCCTGTGATGGAGGATATCACCAAGGGGGCTTCTCCAGACAAAACCCCCCGGGAAGGGGAAAAGGGATACAAGGGGGGGCGTGGTTGGAAAAATTTCCCCGGCGGGCCCGGAAAGTCCGGGAAACCCCAGGAGCCTGGAATACAAGCCCGAGTCATTTCCTGATCTCCCCCGGGAATCGTCAGGCGTGGGGGGGAAAAGAGTTTCCCTAGGGACCCTTTTCCCCAACATACCCTAGGTGGGGGGGTTTTTCCCGGACGTTGGGGCGAAGCGGACAGCTCCCCCCGAAAATGACCCGGGGATGGCGAAAGTACAGACTTTAGCTTCTGTGCCGCCGACGGGAAAATTTCCCTGCTCAAAAAAGGGTTGGGTTTTGATCCCCCTTGCATGGGTTCCTCCTCAGATGGTAGAGGAAGGGGGCAGTGGGGGGGCCTCGGGGAAACCCCGGGAAACCCAAAGGTTGGGCAGAGGGGCGGGGTCGCGCCATTTTCGTGATTTGGCGGAGCTCTTCTTGCCTCCCCTGCGAAGCGCACGTCAATGCGGGTGGCAGGGGGGTTTAAATTCGCTTAAAGAGGAGGGAAAATTCTCTTGCGGCAAGGGAGTCCTTTATTTTGGGGGAAAGGCCTTTTTTAAAGGTGGCGCCCCCAGGGCGGGTCATTCCGGGGACAGCTCTGTTTGCCGGGGTTCGAAATTGTACTGGTACTCCCCGACTGAAGTTTCACTCTGGCATGGGTTCAAGAGTGCCGTCCCCGCAAAGATGCTCGGGCTGGGGTCCTCGAAGATTTTGCGGGGAATTTTAGCGAGGGGAAGGGATGCCCGAAACCCCAGTAAAAGGAAACGCTCCCGTCCCATAGAGGTGTAGCCCAGGCCAGGGCCTTCCCGGGCAACAGGCTGACCACCCAAAAAGCCAACCCCTTGGGGAAAGTTCTGAAAGGAATTGGTCCCCAAATTTAAATCAATGTGGGATGGTTTTCACTGTGTTTAAGGAAACCCCTGCAAGCTTGGGATCAAACCCTCAAATTTTGGGAGGGTAGCAAAAAAAAAGGAAACTTTGGGGCCCAAAAGGGGGCAGTGGAATCGCCCGGGCGGGGGGCGGGGCCCCGGAGGGGTGGAGGGGTTTCTTTTGGGGGGGGTGGGAAAAGAGTGCTTTCACCAGGCGGTTTAAATGAAACCAGCGTTGCCCCCCCGGGCCGTTGGTTTAGACTGTGGGGTCAAACCAAGGGAGAGAGGTCCCCCCACCCCCTGGGCAGCGGGCCTTGGCGGGATCCCTGGCCGGATCTTACTGTTACGGTTCCCGGAACGCGGGAAAATGGACCAACTTTTTTTGGGGGAAACCCCCAAGCATGGTGTAAGCCACGCTAGGGAACGGAATCTAAGTAGGTCCCGGTTTTCACCGAGCCGCCCCAAAAAGCGGGATGGACTTGCTGCGGGGGAGTCACCAGGAAATTTTTTCCCCTGACGTGACTTGCTTTGGGGGGGAGCCCCCAAGGGTTTGCCCTGGTGAAAATCGGTCAGGGGGAAGCTCGTAGTCGGGGTCGGGAAGGGCAGGGCAGGCCGCTTTTTGGGTTTGTGGTCGTGGAAAGGCAAACGGTAGGGCAGGCGGCAGGGATTGTGGTCAAGAGACGGAAGCGGGGTTTCGGGACACGGTAGATCCCGGACGAGGAAACCCCCTAGGGAAAAGCTTTGTCAATAGGGAAGGTTTTAAAGGGTCGGCAGGGAGCCCGGGGGGAAGCCCCCCAGGTGAAATTGAGGGGAGTGCCCGGCAATTACCCGCGCACTGCCCCCTTTTAAACCTAACAGAGCCGGCGAGGGGCGCGGCCCTTTGATTCCCCAGGGACGGGCCCCACCCGGGCCCCGCAGGAGACTGGGAGGGACCCCAGGAGCGCCCGGGGGGTGAGGTTTCCAAAGCGCCCGGGGGGGAGTGCGCCCCCCCGGGCCCCAAAACCCGGGCCCGCGGCGGCACTCGGGGGGCCCGGGGACCGGGGCCCACAGGAAACTGCGGCGGCGCCCGCAAGGGGGGGAGTCGCGGGCGCCCGGGCGCAACCCTTCTATCTCATATCAAACTCATATTACTAAACTTTATCCCATCTTATATCTATCTCTATCTTTCTCTCTAACCCATTCTATCTATTATCTATCTATTATCTATCTTTTCGAATTTTATCTGTTTTAATTTTCTATCTTTCTCATATCTATTATCGAATATTATCTATCTCTATATATACAGTCAGACTAAAAGTTTGGACAAACTTCTAATATAAAGAGTTTTCTGTTTTTTCATGACTAAAAAAAATTGAAGTTTTAACTGAAGGCATCAAAACATCAATTAACCCGGGGAATTATATATTAACAAAAAAGTGTGAAAAAACTGAAAACTGTCTTTTTTCTGGGTTTTTTCAAAGTAGTACTTTTTGCTTTGATTTTGCTTTCACACTTTTTGGCTTTCTCTTGATGAGCTTAAAGAGGAGTCCCCTAAAGGGCTTCCAACATCTTAAAGGGGATTCCCCAGAGATGCTTGCATTTCTTGACCCTTTTGCCTTCACTCTGCAGCCCAAAACCACCCCAAACCATCTCGATTGGGTTAGGTCTGGTGACTGTGGAGGCCGGGTCACTGGCGTAGCCCCCCTCATTTCCCCTTTTTGCCAAATAGCCCTTACACAGTCTGGAGGTGTGTTTGGGGTCATTGCCTTTTGAAAAATAAATGATGGCCCAAAACAAAAGAAAAAACCCGGAAAATAACGCCCGCAAGAGCTGGGGGAAACCCTGGGGTTTTCAGTTTTCCCTTCAATTTTGAAAAAAATCTCCAACGTGTCACCGCAAAGCACCCCCACCCTCACACCCCCCCTCCATGCTTCAGGGGGGAACCAGGCATTTTGGTCATTCGTTCACCTTTTCTGCGTCCACAAAGAATGGGGGTTTGGAGCCAAAGATCTAAAATTTTGGGCTCATAGCCCAAAAGCACAGATTTTCCACGGGTCTAAGCCATTCCTTCTGTTCTTTAGCCCAAACAAGTCTCTTCTGTTGTTTCCCCCTCCTTTGCGTGGTTTCCTAAGACTATTTTTCCATGAAGGCGCTTAACAGTTCCTCTTAACTTTTTTGTAGAGATTTGTCTGCTGCAGAACTCTGGGGTTGACCTGGTCTTAATTAGTCGTTAAACCCGCGATTTTGAGGTGGGACTCGGTGAAAATTATCCTCCACAGCAGAGGTTACTCTTGGTCTTCCTTTCCTTTGGGGGGGTCCTCATGTGATCCCGTTTCTTTGTACCGCTTGGGTTTTTTCACTGCACTTGGGGACACTTTCAAAGTTTCCCCCCAATTTTTCAGACTGCTGAATCATTTCTTTTAAATAAAAGATGGCCCCTAGTTTTCTTTTTCTTGTGCTTTTTTTTGCCATAATAGAAAACCTAACAGTCCATTCAGTAGGGGTATAGCTGTGTATCCCCCTGAATTTTGAAAAAACCCAACTGATGGTCCCCAAACCCCATTTATAAAACAAAAAAATCCACTTATTAAACCTGAAAGGGCACACCTGTAAAGTGAAAAACCAAATTTTAGGGGACTACCCCCTTGAAGTACCCGAGAATGCCAAAGAGTGTCAAAGCAGTAGTAAACAAAAGGTGGCACCCTTTTAAGAACCTAGGAATATTAAAAATTTTTCAGTTGTTTTACCTTTTTTATTTAAATTATAAATTCCAATGTGTTTTTAAATTAAGTTTTGATGCCTTCAGTGTAATCTACAATTTTTTATAGGATGAAATAAAAAACTCTTGAAA
This sequence comes from Phyllomedusa bahiana, assembly GCA_025379985.1. Taxonomy (NCBI): domain Eukaryota; kingdom Metazoa; phylum Chordata; class Amphibia; order Anura; family Hylidae; genus Phyllomedusa; species Phyllomedusa bahiana. The sequence continues at coordinate 13,000 of JAODAL010077926.1, forward strand.
GGGGAAAAGGGGGTGCCAAACTTTTGGGCTGTACTGTATATCTTCTAACATCTCTATATTATCTCCTCTCTTCCCCTCTCTCTTTTTCTATATTTATTTTAT
>JAODAL010077927.1:0-13100 GCA_025379985.1 Phyllomedusa bahiana
TTAAAATTGGTAAAAAATTTATTGTTCCCGGGGATGGGTATTAAAGAAGATTCGTACAATTTCATAGTATGTTACGATTAAGGGTGAAGATCTAGCCTGAAACGCGTAAACGTGTACTTGCATGTTTTGGATGTTTTTAATCATGCTTTTAAGAATTCTTCAATAAAGAGTGAACCACGTTTTCTACAAATTTAATCCTATGTCCTTGAGTGCTGGATTACCATTACGTCAGCCCACCTGAAAGCACTCCCGTTGTGATTTCACCGCAGCTCACCTGAAAGCAAGCCACTTGTGAGGTCACATCAGCCCTCCTGACAGTCAACCACTCGTGAGGTCACAGCAGATAAACCTGACAAAAACATACTCGTTGTCCCACTGGAGCACAAGTAGGAAGAAACACAACTTCCCCATGTTTTTCTACAAATTTTCTACAAATTTAATCCTACGTCCTTGAGTGCTGGATTACCTTCGCTTCCAGTTTGCAGAGTGTTCTCATCTCCACCGGGTATGATCGTCCGTGCACCGGACTTGGATTAAGGACAGCTGTATAACCCCGTGATACCCGAGGAGTCCGGTGAGCTGTACTCGTTACCCTTCTTTTCTATATGGGCTGACGTAATACCACAAGTGAGTTGCTGTCTGATGTGCTGCTGTGACATCACAAGTGAGTTGCTGTGACCTCACAAGTGGGTTGCTCTTAGGTGAGCTGCTGTGACTTTAAAAGTCAATTGCCGTCAGATGACCTGCTGTGATATCACAAGTTTGTTTTAGTAAGATCAGAAGACAAATTGATACATAGGTAAAATTGTGTGACATTGCAATGTTTGTCATTGAGGTAAGTTTTTTGACCTCATATCCACTGATTATCTTTTCAAAATAAACGTATCAGTTCTGCCAGCTTTGCTGCAGAGGTTAAAGGGGTGTGGATCAGACTGTCAGTGCTAAGACCATACGTCATTCACTGCATCAAATTGGTCTGCATGGCTGTTGTTCCTTAGGAAGCCTCTTCTAAATATAATGCACAAGAAAGCACGCAAACAGATTGCTAAAGGCAAGCAAACTGAGGACATGGATTACTAGAGTGGCCAAGCATTTCTTCAGATCTAAACACTATTGAGCATTTGTTGGGCATCCTCAAAGGAAAGATGGAGGAGCGCAAGATCTCTAACATGCACCAGCTTCCTGGAGGAGTGGAAGGGGATTCCAGTGGCTGAAACCTGTGAAGCTCTAGTGAACTCCATACCCAAAAGAGTTAAGGTAGTGCTGAAATGACACTGTGGGAGCAATTTGTCCATTTTTCACTTACGGATGTACTTACTTTTGTTGCCAGCAGTTTAGATATTTATGGCTGTGTGTTGAGTTATTTTGATGGCACACTAAATTTATACTGTAACAAAAGCTGTACACTGATTACTTTGCATTAGTATAAAGTAGTTATATTAGATACAACGTGTCATATCTTCAGTGTTGTCCCTTTAGAAGATATAATACAATATTTACAAAAATGTAAGTGTTTTCACTTTTGTGAGATACTGTAAGTGCAATGCAAGACTACACTAGGTCTATTTATAGTCCGTTCCATTAGTGTTGGTCGAACCGTTAGAGAAACATTAAGTTTGAGTTGAACATCTCGATTTTCTCGAACCAAACCAAACATTTCACTGTTCATTCGAGTAAATGTTCCAGCTCGCCATGGCATTTGACACGCCATTTTAATAGTTTTCAGCGCCTTTCTGCACTTTTGGTAGCCATCCAATCACTGCAGAGCACAGAGAAGTGTCTTAAAACATCATAGCTGAGGTGTAGGGCTCTCATTGGCTGCTAAAATCACAGGACCATGTTATATATATTTCACTGTATTGCGTTCTAAATGCCATTTTCAGCTCACTCTCTATACTGTACAGACTGCTCTCTGCTTGCATGCAGGCACAAGAGATATTAGCGATTTTAGACAGAAAAAGCTGCTATTTAGATTAGTTAGGCAGTTAGTGGGGTGTGCAGCAAGCTTAGGGAATCAAGACTTAGTTAGATAGCATTTTTCTCTCCATAAAAAGCAATAGTTAGGGAGTTTGGTATTGCGAAATTTGCAGGCTCACATAATGCCTAACTCTTATATACATGGATATATATATTATTTTTTTTTTTTTTAAAAAGTCTTTATTTTTTAAAACATTTCCAAATTACAAATAAGAAAGAAATGAAACCATACATTTCCGCACACAACATAAGTATCCCAATCTCTAAAGTGGTAATGGTACAAATTGCCATCCCCTTTCAGCAATATATGAACTTGTAACCAAAGAGGAAAGGAAAAAAAAAAAAAAGGTGGTGGGGGGAACAAGATATTCATTGCAACCCAGGATACCCCATATCGCCGAAGGGGAGGAGTTCCAACAGTGATTCTATGTCGGGATGCCCCCATACGTCCAGAACTCCAGACCCTAGTACTCACACCAAACACATACAGTCGCACTCCACTCATACTCATGCACCCCTCCGACATCCGAGCTCCAAGCCAGCTATATCTTTAACATGGCACTGTTCGCGCCGCCAACCACAGACCCCATATATCCAAGAATCTTTCAAGGACCCCTCTAGACTCATACGTCAATTTATATAATGGTAAGTCTGCGTTAATAAGAGAAATCCAATGTGCCAAAGACGGCACCTTAGGGGGCTTCCAATTCAATAATAGGGACTTCCTGGCGTAAAACATCAATAATCGATAAAGCTTGCGTTCGTACCTAGATGGAACAAGGTCCTCCACCAGCCCCAGCAAGCTATTCTGTGGTGAGCACACCCCCGGAAGACCCAATTTTTCATTGATAAAACAGTGGACACCAGACCAGAACACTTGAATCGAGGGACAATCCCAGATCATATGCATCATCGTACCTCTGGCTCTATCACATCTAGTACAAGATGCATCTGCCAATCTTCCCATCCGAGCCAGGCGTACTGGGGTAAAATAAATCCTATGTAGCCACTTAGTTTGTATCAGGCGATCCCTAGCACTAATTACCGTCAATCTCCATGTGGACGCCAGTTCCTCCATGTGTTGAGATTCCAAAGCAGGAATGTCCACCCGCCAACGCTCGAGCGCTTTCTTCAGAGGAGAGGGCTGAAGCTCCATAATGCATTTATAAAAGATAGACACAGATTTCTGAAGTTGCTCTCTCCTGGCAATTTTTTCAAGAGGCCCACAATCCAATTCAATAGTCCCCTCACCAAACTGCTGAAAGCAGGCATGCCTAAGTTGAAAGTAGCGAAATACGGCCGACCTGGGTACATCAAAAGTGAATGCTAAGTCAGAAAAATCTCTGAAGCAGCCCCCTTCATATAGCTGACCCAAATATTTAAGACCTCTACAAGGCCAGAATTCAAAATCCATCAATGAAACTAGTTCCCCCAACTTCACATTTCTCCATAGCGGAATATATGGCGACCAGGGGGCCACCACTAAACCCCCCCCTACAATTTTCCTTTCCCTATTTCCACCGGGAATGCGCCTGGGGGGAGGTTTTTAGGCATGAGACGGGGTTTTAGGCGCAGGGTACCCGGCCCCGCCTAATACTAAATTTGCTTAAAAACCCCAACAACCACAAAAAATTTCTGCTTTCCAAATGTTTCCCTTTGGGTTGGGGGACTTTCTGGGCCCCGATCCACCCCGCATTTTAAAGTTGGAATGCCACATATATAAAATTTAAAAAACTGGGAAGGGGCCAAACCCCGTCCCTATGCCCAAACTTTTTAAAGTCCCTGCTCCCTCCGCGGGGCCCCCCCCCCCCCCCAAAAAAATAAAACAAAAATTTCTCAATGAAAAAATTTGGGGGCCAACAAATATTGGGCCCGGGCCCCAAAAATGACAGTTTTGGGCCCCGCAAACACCATTTTTAAATTTCATTTTCCCTATCAATCAAGGGGTTAAAGATTTCCCAGGGGGTTCAGCTTATGCGCAAGTCCCTTTAATCACGGGGGGAATATTCAGGGTTTAAATTGAAAATCTTTTGAATTTGATTCCAATAACGGGAAACCCGCTCCCGTTCCCAAAAACTGGGATTCCCTTTCCAGATATCCCTATTCCAACCCTCATCCCCCAAAATCAAAAAATTTTGACCAGTTACCCAAAGCCCAAAAAGGAACCCCCAAAAATATCAACCCCCGCCCAAAAAAGTTTCCAAAACCCCGCGGGGTTTCCCCCCAAAAACCCAACGGGCTTCCCATAAACGACCCAAATTTTTGTCACAAACCCCTAATTTCCAGCCCTTTAATTGGGAAGGGGTTTATTAATTAGTATGGACAATGGCTCCATAATAAGGCGAAAAGCAATGGGGAAACGGGAAAACCCCTTCCGTTTCCTTTTTTCCCCCGAGCAAAGGGGGAAGGGAAAAAATACCCATTCCCGCCCCTGACCAAACGGGTTTGAAAAAAAATATTCACCAAATAAGGAAAACCCTTCCCGGGGAAACCCCTACGTTCAGAAAACCCCCCACATAAAACCCCCCACCCCAATTTTTGAAACCTTTCCCCGTTTTTCAAAAGAGGAATCACTCTGCAACCCCGGGATTGTCAAAGCCCAAGCTGCAGGTTCGTTTTACAATCTTCCCTTTAAAAAAGGGTATTGTGGTTTTTTCCCCGGGAGGAAAAACCCCCCTGGGCCACCCCTTCAAATTTTTACAAAACTTGGGGGCCGAGACGCATAACCAAAACCCTTGCTAAATCTTTTGCATTTTAAAAATTTAATAAGGGAAAATAGGGCCCAAATGACTTTAAAAACACAATCCGGGGGGTTTTTTTGGCTTTGAATTACCACTATAAAACTTCAAAATAAAAAGGGGGGATCACACCCGCTCAAAAAAAGTCTTTAATTTGTTGTCCACGCCTACCACCCTTTTTCTTTCCCCAAAATTTTGTACCACTCACCGGGGGGGAAACCCCCTGAACCCGGTCTTTTTCCCTGGCCATTTGACCTATGGGTCTCTGAATTTCCTCCCTGTGATGGAACCTTTTAGGCCCCCCCGCCCTCCCCCAAATAAAAAGGAACGAAAGGATGAGAGAAATTTTTATTTCCCTATCAGGTGGGATGGGCTTGTAGAGTACAAATGGGGGGTAATACTCTCAAACCGGTTGGGTATTTGGGGGGGGATCTTCAATAAAAGGCCCCCAACCCAATCCCCACTCCCCGGAAAACCCCTGGGGGGGGGGCGGCACCTTCTATGCAGCCAGAAAAGCCAATGCCCCCTTCCCCTTTTGTCTCCTTCTGGGGGAAAAATTGTTTTTGGGGTGACCTTTTAAACCTTTTTTGGGGGGTAATTTTTTGAGATGAAGAGCATAAAACCCTCTGTAACCTCTCCAAAATTTGCTCCATGCTCAGGGGTCAGGGGGCAACACATTTGCCCCTCTGCCAAAACCCCTCCCCTCCAATGAAGTCCCTTCTTCCCCTAAGACCTCTATGGATTTCGATGGCATTTATTAAAAGGCCCCCCCCCTCATTACCTTTGAAACCTCCCACTACCCGCGGGTCTGCTGAAAACCCCTTTTCCCCGGGCCGTTTGGGGTCTCAATTTTTATCCCCCGCATTTTGAACAAAACCCCCTCAACCAGTACCGGGGGGAAGCCTCCACGTTTTTCCCTCCAGGGATTCGCTTGGGGTTTAACCCCCAGCAAAGGGGCGGAGTCGGAAATTCCCCGGGTAGGTATCAATAGCTGACACTTGGGGTAAAAAAACCCCTTCTTTTTAAAGGCCCCGATCAATCGAGATAGGGGAAACCGCAGTAGCCCAAAAAAAGGAAAATTTTTGGGCTCAAAGGGGAAAGTTTCCAACGCCATACCCTCGGTTAGACCATTAGGGTTTTTGGGGCCAAAAATTTTCCCCAAAGGGGGAGCTTATGAGGCCAGGGGGCGGGTGCAATCTTTACCAATTTTGGGCTAATTTGCGTTTAAAATCACCCCCAACACCCACAGGGGACCACCGGGTATAAAGAAACCTCCATCATTTACCTGCTCCAAAAAACTTTTTACCAAAAAAGGAGGGTTTGGAAAAATTTCACTCCTCCAATAACATTCCCCCCTTACCCCAATCTGAGCATGAAAACCAGAAATTTTCCCCCAAGGACAAATATGAAGGGTGGGAGGATTGAAAAGGGGGGACTCTTCCCACCAACACAAAAAACCCCCCCTTTCATTTAAAAGGAGAAAACCTATTATAAGTTGTTTCCCAAACCGGGGGCCTCAAGGGAAGGGGTTTTTTCCCCGTAAGTGGGGTTTTCCGTAAAAATAAAAATTCAGGGGTTTTATTTCTTAAAGGGGTTAAAAACCAGGGGCCTTTTTAACTTTTCATTCAAGCCCCCGACATTCCAGAAATCACATTGGGAAACTCCCCCTTCCATGGTCACCCAAAGCTACTACACCCCGCCAACTCGGACCTCGGACACAAACCCAAACCCCCCAACCCCCCAACCCCAAAACCCCCACGTCGCCAACCCCCACACAGACCCCTAACAAAATTCCCCTTAAAAACCCCCCCCCCTCCCTTCCCCGGGCCTCCCCAACTTGGGTTTAGCATTCTTTTCCCCAAACCTTTAGCCAAAAAACCAACGTAACTACTCCATATAGGAGCACTACCTACTTCTCCACCTCTCCCTCGTTGACCTATCTATCCAGGGCAGAAGAGTTGCCACCCAACCGAGAAGATAAACTAGAGAAAAAAGAAAATTAAGCAACTCTGCCCTTAGCTCCTGCCTAACTAATCGGATAAGAAAAACCCCACCATCTGACAGAGAAATGAGAGGGCCCACCAACCCATTTCTATGCTGTGCCCTTCTATTCCTCTCCTATAGTATGTACCCTTAGAATATTTATGTCCCTAGCTGCGAGAAGGTATAGAACAAGCTATCCCAACTGTGGAAGACCACCGCCAACATCAGCAAGATACTTAATTAACAAAGGGAACCCTAAACCGAGGTAATCAAATAAGCCCCAGGAACAAAACAGTTACAGTGCAGTAAAAATTTTTAGAGGAGAACTGACAGAGCTACACAACCCACTGGTTGGAAGTTATACCTGCCCCCACCACTCCTATAGCCCCCCACACTGCAGTAATACCGTCATCATTTATGGAATACACAGTTAACAATAACATGGAAACATTTAAATGTAAAGGCGAGCGCAGTCGCCTGAATAACAGACATAGCTGAATAAGATTCATCATTAAGAGAAAACTACCATATCTTCATCGCAGTTCAATTAATTTCGTGAACAGTCATGAATGTGACACTCTATATATAAAATATACACCTGTTTGGAAGGCAGAGAATCCCCACCAAAATGCACATTTGTGAATGCAGTGATAATCACATATATACAGACAGTCCTAGTCCCTGAAGCCATACATATCAGAGGCCAGAGTATCCCCCCTCCGGATAGCTCCAATACGATAGAATCCCACCAGCAACCCAGTTCTAGCAGAAACTGCCCATGTAGTTAATCCCGTAATGTCACGGAGGTATTCAGCGACCCCTGCTCTGGCGTCTATCGAGCCAATCATTGGCTTCTTCAGGTGTAGCAAAAAAGAAAGTTTTGTCCTGATCTTGACACGGTTTAAAAGCCTGGTTGGATACAGGCATCGCATAGTTTCAGAACTGAGATCTCGCAGTCGACTCCGAACAAGAAGTAAAATTGGCCTTCTCTTTTTTTGACTTCTGTGGTGAAACCGGGGAAAAAAAAGGAACAATCCTGTGCTCCATATTTAATCTCCCCCTCCTGCGTGCACCGCAAGGATTGCATCTCGATCTCCTGTAGGTATCAAGACTTTCCAAATAAAAGGCCTTTGGCCGGAGACCCCCGGCTCTGCATGGGCCTCTGTTGTGGAATTCCTGTGACTCGCTCGATCACAAGCAGGATGGAGAGAATATGGGCTCTAGGACGTTACAGAATCAAATTTCAACAAAAACAACTCTGGGTTCTCACCCTCATCTCTTTCCGAAGACCTAAATTACGAACATTGTTTCTGCGGCTAGCGTTTTCCTTCCGCCGTCTTCTGTCTCCTCTTGGAGTATTTTTATTTGCTGCTGCCATGTGAACAGTCACGAGCCTGAGTCTCACAGCAGAATCTCCACCCGCGACTAAAGCGCCCTCCGCCTCCGCAGTTCTAGTCACGACTTTATGTCCGATATCTGCCCGCAGTCGGTTGAATCAGAACTGTGGATGTGATCTACTTGATCAGTGAGAGCTGCTTGACAAAGAGGCGATTGCTGCCATAATCTTATCAGTATCTAGTTCTGACCCACTAGGGGGGCCCACTGCACCCACTCCTCATCTGTTGACTCATATCCATCCATCTTAGACTTTTGGGAAAGCAGAAAGCTGATGCCCTCCCAGCACGGCCCATAAATAGTGTATAGCACCACAGATAAAGTTGAATATTTGTTGGGATAAACCAGTGCAGACTAGCTTGGTGCAGAGAACGAGGTGCAAAGGCACTGTAGAATTGTACACCGGTGAAAAAGGGGAGCTCAGCAGGGGGCACCAGGATATATGAGCCCAGCAACTGCTCAGGTATCTCTAAGTTCCACTAGTCCAGGCATTAAAGTGGATGCAGCTGGTTTTTTTTTTTTTTTTTTTTTATCCCCCAATCCAAAACCCCCCGCCCCTCCTCCTCCTTCAAGCCACTGAATAGCTGCAGGTCCCCGTAAGGACTCCAGGACCCCCCTGACAGAAGTGGATCGATAGATCATTTATAAAAATGAATCAAGCTGGATCTCTCACCATTTTTTGTTTGCCCCGGGATTGCCAATGTGGTGAGATTCACTAACTAAAAACTGTAGCCCGTCTTCTTGACTAAGTGAAATACTCATTTGAACTACACTACATCTCAGTCTGTAGTTCCTGTGCCTCCTGATTCTACAAAAGATGTATTCTACTGGCTGGCCAAGAGCTAGATTTACAAGTCTTATAGCTGAAGTTTATTGTTAAAATATATAGCACCCCTGTATGGACCTTGAAAGTACACTGCATACACCTTTACTTCGTTCCTCCTCCTTATAGCTCTCCAAATCTTTATTTGTTAAATACCTCCACTTGTTCTACCACCAAATGTCCTGTTATCCTGATTGTTGATGTTTTCCATTGGCATGTTCTCGTGTCCACCAATGGTTCTGCCGCCTAATCTTGTCGAACTGGAACCTCCATGTTTCCCATTGGCATGTTCTCGCTACCACTGCTGTCTAATCTAGTCCAGCCTACAGAACTGTAGTTCAACCACAACTACAAGTCTGCTGGAGTATGTCTCTACCAGCTTTGCACATCTAGAGGTTGGCATTGTTGCCTATTCTTCTTTACAAAATACCTGGAGCTCAGTCTGCCCAAGTTTAAAGTCTTTTGCAGCCTGTATTTAGCGTTATCCATCTTCCCATCAACTCTAAGCAGCTTCTCAGTCCCTGCAGAAGCAAAGCATCCCCACAGCATGATGCTGTCTCCACCATGATTCACAGCAAGGATGATGTATTTAGGGTGATATGCAGTGTTGGCTTTCCTCGACACATAGTCAGACATGTATGCAAAATAGGCTCGTCAAAGTGCATTTTCGCATCTATTTTTGAGTGTAAAATATGCTGAGTCTATGAAAGTGGTTTTTGTGCCCTCATAAATGGTGTCTAAAGTTCATTGTGCCTCGTCTGTGTGTTTTTTTTTTTTTTTGCATTTTGGAACTTTGGCGCATTATTAATGTGCCAAACACGTGTATAGGCTATAGATAGGCTAAAAATAAAAGAAAAGTCATTAGAAAAGTCATGGTCAGAGATATAAACTATGGTATTGAACTTGCTTGGAGATCCACAGTCCGCCCAACAATACCTAGTGGTGTGCTGGCTCTTGCCGTATGTAGAATAAATGGTGAGAGCAGCAAAAATAAATTTCAACAATGATCACCATCTGATAAAAATTTCTTTAATTTAATGTTGTGAAAAATACAAAATAAAAAAATAAAAATCTGAGTAACATTTTATTTGTAACAATTCAGAAAAATGTAGGTCAGTGGGTTATTTAATTTAAAATTAAATTTAGATTATATTAATTTTAAATACATTTAAAAGGAGATACTTTAATATTTTGGGATATTATATATTTTATATTAATTGAATATGATGAAAAAAATAATAATGTATATAATTTTTTATAAGTTTGATAATTATCAGAAATTACTTTTTATTATTTAAATTGCGAAAAAATGTACTTTTTTTCCCCCTAATACCAATCTAGCTCCACTTCGGCTGCTCAGGCTCAGGCAGACCACATTAAAATAAGTGTGCCTGTTTGAGCAGTAATGCATCTACTTTTGCTGACCCACATCCATGTATTATGTTTAATAGTTTGAATGTGATGTGACACGCCTCCATAACTCCAACAGAACCCGCCCACATGTTTGGCACATTAAAAAGTGTCTGATGTGTTTCGGATCTGTTAAACAATGCACCAAACATGTTCATTTGATGCGCCAAACATCAGACATCAATCACATCATATTTAATGCCAGAAATGGGCAAAAAAACCTTTCATACATGTCTCCCTTAGTATTTTTTCATTTAGGTCTCATCTGACCAGAGCACCTTCTTCCATATGCTTGCTGTGTCCCTTACATAGCTTTTTGCAAACTGCACATCGGGACTTCTTATAGCTTCCTTTCAAAAATGGCTTTAATCTTGCCACTCTTATGAAGGCCAGATTTGTGGATTACATGACTAATAGTTGTCCTGTGAACAGATTTTCCAACATGAGCTGTGGATCTCTACAGCTCCTTCGGAGTGACCCTGGGCCACTAGGCTGCCTCTCTAACTAGTGCTCTCCTTCCCTGGGCTATCAGTTTAGGTGGATGGCCATGTCTTAGTAGGTTAGCAGTTGTGTCATACTCCTTCCATTTATGGATAATGGATTGAACAGTGCTACATGAGATGTTCAGAGCACCTAACCCTGCAATACACTGCCACAACTTTATCCCTGACTTGGTCACTGTGTTCTTGGTAGTAATGATGCTGTTTGTTCACTAATGTTCTCAAATAAACCTCTGAGGCCTTCACAAAACAGCTGTAGTTACTGAGAATAAACTACCTACAGATGTAATGTATTTACAAGAAACCATCCCTCAACCCCTCCTCTCTGTCCAACTATCGTCCCATCTCATTGCTTTCATTCACATCTAAACTTCTTGAACAGCATGTCCATCTTCAACTGTCCTCCCATCTCTTCACTAACTCTCTCCTGGACCTGTTCCAATCGTGCTTCTCCCGTCCCCGCCACCTAGCTGAAACCGCCCTAACCCAGGTCCACCAACGACCTAGTAGCCTGCCAAAGCCTCACGTCATCTAAGCTCTGTCCTTATACTCTAACCTGTCCTCTGCCTTTGACACCGTCGAACATTCACTCCATACCTACACAACCATCACCCCCCGGCATCACGTACTTGGCCCTTTCCTGGCTCTCCATCATACCTCACTGTCGGAAACATTTCAGCGTCTCTCACTCTCAGCACCAACCTCTTCCTCTCTCCCGCTCTCTGTGGTAGCCCCCGGGGGGGGGGTCCTTTCCTGGGCCCACTACTCTTCTCTATCTACACCTTTGGCCTGGGTCAGCTCATAGCATCTCACACAGATTTCATTACCTACCTTATGCTGATGATACCCAATTCTACATTCTGGCCCAGATATTACCATCTCTCTCTCGCCGCATCCCCAAACTGCCTATTGTCTATATCCATCCCTTCTCTCCTCCTACTCCTAAAACTGAATGTGAAGAAAAACGGAACTTATCATCTTTCCCACCTCCCACTCTATCCCCTACCACCTTATTCTCTATCACTGTTAAAGGCAAACCCACTCTCACCACTCCACAAGTTCCGCCCTGCCTTGGGATAACCTTTGACTCCTAACCTGTTCTTCAAACCGCACATCCCAGAAAACCCTTACCTCTGCCTGCCGCCTCACCTGACAAATATCTTCCGCATCGCTCATCCTAACCATGAAAGCACAAAAATGCTGGTCCACGCCCTTGGTCATTTCCCGCCTAGACCATTGCAACATCCTTCTCTGTGGCCTCCCATCTAAGCACTCAGCAACGCCCTCCCAATCCATCCTCAACTCAGCTGCCCGCCTTATCCATCTCTCTACTCGCAACTCCTCTGCCGCTCCCCTCTGCAATATCCCTGCATTGGCTTCCCAATGCCAGAGAATCCAGTTTTAAGTTAGTAATCAGACCTAAAAAGCTCTCCATAACTCTCTCCCTCCATACATCTCTTGCCTTAATCTCCAGATATCTCCCACTACCGCAATCTATCCCCGCTTCCTCGACAGGACCTTCTTCTCCTGCTCTCCTCTTTTCAGCTCTCACCAATCGTCTCAAGACTTCTCTCGTGCTTCCTCCCATACTCCTGAACTCACTGCTTCAACACCTCAGACTCCTCCCCCCACGATCATAGCCTCAAAGGTAACCCTGACAACCTATCTCTTCTGTGATTGCCTAAGAACCCAACATTAACCGTGTGTTGCACCGCTCCACCCCCACTAACACGTCTGCCCCCTCAAACTTCTGTCTCTTCCCACCTTCTTGTAGACAGTAAGCCCACGTGGGCAGGACCGCCTCGCTCCTCTGTACCAATTGTTAGTTACTATTGTCAATTGCAAATTGATTTGACCAATGTTATGTACATAACCAGAATGTACAGTGCCCTGGAACCAAGGGCGCTCTAAAATAAATAATAATAATAATAATTTACTAATTAGGTAACTTCTTAAGGTATTTGGTGGCATCAGAGTACAAGGATTTGAATACGTATGCACACCACACTTTTCAGTTTCAAATATTTGCAAAATATAAAAAGCACATATAATTTTCTTTACACTTCACAAATAATTGCTACTTTTTGCTGCTCTATTATATAACCTATTGATGAAATACATTTAAATTTGTGGCTGTAACGTTTTGTATGTATGCCTAAAAATTGAGATGAGTTTCTCACAATGTAAAGAGAAAACCGCAATAAGAAGCCACTGGAATGTGAATGTGCATTTCCTCTTGTAGAAACATAACTATGTGCAAGTTATACTTACAAA
>JAODAL010077928.1:0-13100 GCA_025379985.1 Phyllomedusa bahiana
AGAGATAACTTACAAGAGAGTAACTGGGCGGGGGGGGGGGGAGAAGTAATTTGGGCGGGAGAGAGAGAAACTGGTGCAGGGGACAGAGTAACTATGCAGGGACAGAGTGGTGCAGGGGGAGAGAGTAACTGGTGAAGAGGGGAGAGAGAAACGGGTGCGGGGGGGGTATCGGGTCAGGGGTAACTGGTGCAGGGGAAGGAGAAACTGGGCAGGGGAGAGATAATTGGTACGGGGAGTATCTGGTGCAGGGAAGAGTAACGGGTGCAAGAGGAGAGAGTAACAGGCAAGGGGAAGAAAACGGTTGGGGGGAAATAACGGTTCAGGGGGGAGAGGAACGGTGCAGGGGAAAGGGGAACTGGGCAGGGGAAGAGGAATTTTGGGCGGGGGGGAGAGGGGAACTGGTGCGGGGGGAGAGAGGAACAGTGCAGGGGAAAGGGAACTAATGCGGGGGGAGAGAGGAACGGGTGCAGGGGGGAGAGAGGAAACAGTCGGGGGGAACGGGAATTAGTGTGGGGGGGGTATTTTTTTTTGGGGAGGGGCGGGCCCTTTGGGTTGTACTTGCTGGGCACCAAAATGCCTTGTCCCGGCCCTGGGGGTAGCCTTTGAGGTTATAGTTATAGTTCAACACTTTTATTAGTTGGCGCTGGGGGTTATGTGAGGCTAAGGAAGAATAAAAGAAAAAGGAATGTTTAAGGGTGAAAAATGGTTTTTATGGGGTTTTACTAGTCTCCTCATGTTTGTTTTACATATGAGGGCCCCAATGCTATGTGGTTTTTTAAGTCACAGCTTGTTTAATGAGGAAAAGGGGCCCCACTAAGTGTCTCATCCTTCAGATAAGGGATTGGCCATTGAACCCCAAAAGGACCCCGTGTTTTTTAAAAGGGTTATATAGTTAAAAGGTTTTGGCCACGATCTAATGATATGTGGGGGTCTTCCAAAATGGGTATTTCTAAATATTTTTTTAAATATATGTCATAAAAAAGTGAAGCTTGGGAGATCTACAGCCCTTCCTTACTGCCTTATTTCCCGCATTTTTCATTAGCCCCCGACCAGGAGCTGATCGGATTGCGTTGTTTTGCACTTTTTATCTGAGGCAGGGAACAGAAGAGCTTTTAAAGACTGGGGAGAAAAGACCTGTGTCTTTTGTATAGAGAATCCCCTGGTTGAATGTAATTATCTGATAAACATGCAAAGCTCCCCATCAGCCCTCCTAACCCCTGCATCTTTTGGACAAATGAAAGAATGCTGCCTGCTGGGGCTTACTTCTCTCCTTGCACAATTTTAGTTATCCACTGTGGGGGTTTCCCCCCTTTTTAATCAACTACAAGACTGATATCAGGAATGTCATGGGAGGTGGGAAAGAAGAATCACAGAGAGGACTTGTTTTTTTTAAAAACAGAACACAACGCCCCTTTTTTTCAACCCTCAAGAGGGGAATATCAGCCTTTTGGGAAAGGGAAACCCTTACTTTTTGAAAAACCCCTTTAAGGGTAAAAAAAGCTGTAGCAAAATCTACCCATAAAAAAACAAAGGGCACATGTATAAAGGGGCCCCCCTTTAAACCACCTTTTTTCTGGGGGAACGCGCCCCCCGGGCCCGAATCCCCCTTTTGGAAACGCAGAGTTTCAGGTTAGGCGCAGCTTTTCCGCCACTTTCAGCGGGCGCCCCGCTTTAAGGGGGGGGCAAGGGGGCGCTTTGTGGGCCAGGGTTGTAGGCGTTCCGGGGGGGGGTTTGGCGCCCCTCGAAAACCCCCCCCGGGGCCCATGTACGATGGGCGAGTGGGCAAAGCGAGGCCATTTCACCCTGGGCAGCTCCGACAGCCAACCTATTTTTTATTTTGGTCTAAATGCTCCGGCGGCGGCGAATTGAAGCGGGATCGGAACAGGGGCCGGAGGAAGCAATAGAAGATCGCACAAAAAAATTCTCGGCCCCCCCGCTCCTGCACAGGGAGTATGATTCCAAAAAAAACCCTTTTAAAAAAGGGGGGGGGGGGGGGAAGGAGAAACTTTTCCCCAAAAAAGAGCTAAACCTCAAAAAAAAAAAATGGTAAAAAAAAAATCATTTTCCAAAAAAATTAGAACGGCGCAAAAACAAGAAATCGGATATTGGAAATTCCCGGGGAAATATGTAATTAAAATTCTGAAAGCTTTTCCCTCATTGGTGGGGCAAAAACCCGGGCCCAATCAAAATAGGAAAACAGTGAACCTTTAAAAACCCAAGGGGAAAAACGATTACCAATCGAAAAAATGGCGGGACAGTTCAAAAACAGAAAAAAAGCAGAAAAAGTTTGTTTTGGTTTTTAGCTAGCGGGGGTTTTGGCTATCTGGGGCCAAATAAAAAAGGGAAAGCGACAAAGACCCATTATAGCCAGGGAGAATTTTTGAAACCAATCAAAACCCAAAAGCGGGACAGTTCAAAATACATTTAAAAAGGGGCAAAAAAAGAGTGTTTGGGTTTAAATAGGGGCGGGGGGCTTACCCCACCAATCAGAGCGCGAGCAAATTTCCCCATTGTAGTCATGGGAGAGGGGCTCAAGCAGTATAAAATAAAAAAAAATTTTTATTAAGTGAAAAACATTATCAGAAAAAGCGCTGAAACCCCCTTTAAAAATAAAGAAACCAAAAATCGCTAACCAAAGCGTTTGTCCCGAGACCGGCGCTAAATAAGGAATTGCAAAGAAAAATTGGCCAGAAAAAAACAGTAACAAATTTTTTAAGCCTTCTCATAGGTGGGCCAAAAACCCACCAATGGGAATAGGGCAAATGCCCCCTTTAAAAAACCCAATGGAGAATATTAAACCAAATTTCAGAATAGGAGCGACAAAGCCCCAAATTAAATCCTATGGAGAATTTTTAAACCAATAAAAAACCCAAAAGGCGGGACAGTTCAAAATACGAAAAAAATACAGAAAAGAGCTTTTTGGCTAACAAAGGGGGTTGGCTTGGCTATCCCACCCAATCAGAGCCGAGCTACTTCCCCCCTTGTAGCTATGGAAAGGGCCCGCACTAAAATCTCGGCGCCACGCCGGCGGCATGAATTAAAAAATAAAAAAAATCTTTTTGTTTTAATGTAAAACATTATCACAAAAAAGAGCAAAAACCTTTCTGTAAAAAAAAAATTCAGAAAAAAAACCCCCCAACAACGCGTTTGCCCCGCCGAGCCCAAAGGCGCTAAAATAGGGAATTGCAAAAAGAGAGAATAGCCGGGGAAAAAATACAGTAATTCAAATTTTTTTAAGCTTTTCTGATTGCGGCAAAAACCCCAGCCAATCAGAAAAGGAGCAAACAGTTGCCCATTAAAACCAAAGGGGGGAAATTGACCAATCGGGAATGGGAGCGACGGGGACCCTTTTAAAACCCTATGGAAAAAATTGACCAATCATTTTCCCAAAGGGCGGGACATTTAAAAATATAGAAAAAAGCAGAAACAAGCTGATTGGTTGAAGCGGGGGGGGCTCGCCATTTAAACCCAAAACAAGCGTGGGGCTACTTTTCTAGAGTTCATGGGGAAAAAAAAAATTTCCCCGGGGCAAGCTCTGTGTTTGGCTAATTAAAAAGGGAGGCCCTTATTTTTGCCCAATGGGAAGAGCGAGCCCGCCCCCAAATTGGGGTTTTTCTAAATGCAATCGGGAAAATAAAACTGTCCCTGGCCGAAATAAAAGACTACAGAAGTTTTCCCGATGTTAAAATAAAATGAATAATAAAGGGGAAACGAAAAAAAAAATTAATTCAATAAATCATGTTTTTTATTTTTCCCTTTTTAAAATACACAAAGGGGACAATTTTCTGTAGTCTTATCATTTAAATTTGGCCCCCAAAGGGTACAGTTAAAAATTTCAGATTGCATTAAAAACCCATAGGAGCACGTTTCGCAGCCCCCCATTGGTCCCAAAAAAACGGCGCCTTTTTAATTTTACCAATCACAGATTTCGCTCTAAATTTTCCTTTTCCCCCCAAAGAACCTATAAAAAGTAGCCCCACGCCTGTTTGGCAAAGGGCTGGACGACCCCCCCGCAACTCAACCAATCACTCTAGTTTTTGAGCGATTACTTTTGGCTATCGCCATCGGTCGATGTCATAGTCGACCATCATCGACAAATATTCGAAGGCGATATAAAATGTTTGGGCCGATGCCCAAATTAAAGCCCTAGGGGAAAAGAAACCCCAAAAACCTTTCATTTTTAAAACCCAAACGGGGGCGGGGGAGAAGCTGGAATTAAAACCACAACAGTCAAATGGTATGTGTTTAACATTTTAAAGGAAAAACACACTTGGTTATAAAAGCCACAGAAAAAAAATCACAGACCATTCACAAATCCCTGTCTTGCACCAAAAGCAGGGACCCCTTAAAAACCTGCATGACCCACAAAATTTAAAATTGCCAGAACCCAGAAAGTTTTTAAACCATCATTTTTACTTGAACGGGACATTGAATATCCCTTTCCTGGAACGCAGCATGACCCCCAAACCTGCATAAACCCCAGATTAAAAAGTGCCGGAAAAAGGAGTTTTTCCCACCCCACCTTTTTATTTTCACGGGAAACATTGACTATACTTGCCCGGGGCCAAAGTATGACCCCCAAAAACCTTTCCCCTTCCCCCAGTTTAAAAAAGTGCCGGGAAAAAAGGAGTTTTTGGGAACCCACCATTTTTAATTTTCCCCCGGGCCCTAGAAAAAACCCCTGTCCTGGCCACAGAAATAGCCCCAAACCTGCATGACCCCAGATTAAAAAGTCCCGGGAAAAAGGGAGTCTTTCTGTGGGGGGTCGTTTCCCCAACACGGGGGGTTTCACCCCGTTTAGTCCCGTATTTTATTCCTCCCCAAAAACACGATCGGGGAACATTTACCCGGCCAAATTAGAAACTGATCAACGCAGATTTCGGGTTCGAATCTCATTCATTTTTCCAAGCAATTCTGACAATACAAAGCATTACACACGATGTGTATGATCTGAAACAAAAACCAAGCGGCCGGCAATAGGGGCGAGGGGAAGGGAATATTCCAAAAATTTTGGGCAGCTTCTGAGTGTTTTTTAAATTGGCCCAAGTTTTCTTGAGTAGAAAGTCTCTGGAATGAAATCGGGCCCGAAATTTTGTTTTTAAATTTCCAATAACCCCCGAAACTTAAAAGGGGAGAGGGAAAACCCAAAAAGGGCCACACCCTTTGGGAAACTGATAACGGGAAGTTAAATCCGGGACAGCAACCACCCAAAAAATGCTTTTTCCCCATATTTGTGTAACTTTCCCTTTCAAAAAAATGGAATCTGCTCAACTGAGAACCTTATTAAGGAGAAAAGTTTGGGGATTTCATATTTTATTCAGCAACACAATATTAGTTTTAAATCTCTTTCCCTTTCACAACCCCCCCAAATAAGACCAAGTTTTTCCCTCCACTGCCCCCTTTTCCCGACTAAAACGGGGGCAAAGGTAGCCCCGTACCTTTGGAAACTGTTTTCACACCTGGGGAGGGGGGTTTTTGGGGTTTTTCTTCAAAAACTCGGGGGAAAAACCCCCCTATGGGTTTAATTCAAAAACGAAACTTCCATAACCTAACTAACAGTTGGGGTTTTTCCCCCCTTGATCGCCCTTTAAATCAAAGTTGACTCTTGGTTCTATTTAAAGGGGGGTCTTTGGTGGGAAGGGATGTCACCAATACCCCTTCTCACCGCACATAAAGGGGTTCCTGTTCGTGAAAAAGGAAGGTTCCGAGGGGCTCCTCCTGCAGCTATCCGGGCCAATAATTTTTGTAAAAGGGAACGCACAGCCAGCACAAACATAACACCACCAGTATAACTACAAAAAAATCATCCCACTTGCTGAAACCAGCGTTTCCCACCCCTCCAGCCCCAAATCAGTCACCCAGGGGGCCCGGGAAGAAAACCACTCCTGAATTCTCCTTTAAATTTTCTTTAACAAATTCTTTATTTTCCCCGGGGAAATTGGGGAATTTTTAAAACCAAATTCACTTTCCTGTTTTTGTCAGTATATAGGTGCAGCTTTTCTTCCCCCTATCACCCCACAAACTCCATTTTTTTGCTATGGGTAAAAAAAATAAAAGTTTAAAAAAACCCACAATCATTTTGTCCCGGGTCCCTTTTACAATGAAAAGGGGAAATAAATCCATTGGGTTTTCCCTCCTTTCACTGCCGTGGGGAAAATCGGGAAATAACCGAAAAAGGACCCCCAAATCTGGGCTCCGGGAAAATTTCCCCCCGGGTAGTGCCTTTTTAAAAATACACCGGTCCCTTTTGAAATCATGCACCTTTCCCCTTTAGATTCTGGAAGACAACAGAATGCAGAAAGCAAATTATAAACTTTTTGGAAAAATTAAAATAAACTTTTTAAAAACAGTCCTATCACTTTTTTTCCCCTAGCTTTTCCCTCCCTTTTTTGACTTCAAACCCAGAAGGGGGCCTTTCCAAACATTACCCCAAAAGGGGTTTGGGCCCAAGTTTTTGCTTGGGGTGTCCCTAACAGGGTTATAAAAATTTGGGAGAATTTTCTGGCCAGGCAAGGGGACTCAGCAGTCATTTTTAACAACTTATTCTTGAGATTTTTCCATTCATTCCCCTCCCCTTTCCCGCAAGCTTTGGGAAGGAAACGGGGGTGGGGGCCCCAAATCCTACCCCTAAAAATTTCCATAACTCTGGGAAAACCCGAGGAAAAGAATGCGGGAAACCCTGGCTAAAATCGATCACCTGGGGGTTTCCCAAATCGACAACTATTTCAGTAATAAAAACTTTTTTGGGCCGTTACTTTGGGGGTTCATTTTTGGTCCGGGTTGGCTTCTGGCCATTCTGAAAACATGTCTACTGCAACCAGAACAATTCTTTCCCTTCCCCCTCTTAGGCACGGGAGGGTGGTCCACTTTTAAAACCTTTTGGAAAGGGGGTACGGGGGTTTTTTGCCGGGGTTCCCGGGCATGGGTATTGAGCGGTTGGGGGAAGGGGGTTGCAGTGGTGCAAAATGGTGAAATCTTGTTTTTATTTTGCAATAAAGGAACTGTTTCCCCGGGAGCAGGGTTACAACTTCTGCACATACCCTGAGGGGCCGGGATTTTTTTCCACGAGAGTAGCCCCCATGACCCAGGCTGCAAGGGCGGGGATACATTCGCCCTAGGTAAACAGACAAAGGCCTTTGAAACTTCCAAATTCCTTTTTCGAATTCTCCATTTTTCCCTTCCACTTTTTGTTTCCCTTTGAAAATTCCCAAGATGTTTTTTCTGCTGATATTCTTTTTGGGGGGCCCACCCCGGGTTCCAACCCATAGGCGGATTTTAATCTTTCCCTTTTTTTTTAAAAGGGAATTCCTTTCCCCTTTGGGCCCTTTTGGGGTTTTTTTTAAACCAAAATGATTCAGATCCACCCACTTGGATGACATTTACACCAAAAAGTGCTGCTTTTGGGGTTTGGGTCCCTGTCGGGTTTTTCCCCGGGGTCTTTTTTGTTTTTTTCACTTTTCCAGGGGTTTTTAAACCTTAAAAAACGGCTACCTTGGGGGCCCATTTCAAGTGCAGCCATAAAGGTTTTGGGATTTGTACTGCATTTTTTAATGGGGGGGTCCCCCTGCTCCCTGATGAACCCTCGTTTTTTTTTTTCCAAAGACCCCAAAAATTCAATGCTATGCCATGGGCATACCCTTTGAGGTATCCATAATTCCCGTTTTTTTTCCTTCAGCCTTTTTGGGAAAGGCTTTTTCCAAAGAGTTTGTAGTTAAAGCAATTTGAGCTGAAAAGTGCGGGGCATGCTTCCCCAAAGGGGATTTCATCTTTTTGGGGTTTTTTGGAAAATCCGGGTATGAAAAGCCCCCTTTTCAGTAGCATATCTTTAAATCCACATCCAGAGATCAAATCTCATGGGGGATCTCCTGGGGTCACCATTGTAAGGGGCCCAGCATTTTTTGGATCTTGTAAGGTTTTCAAACAAATCATGGGGGGCATCATCTGGGTCATATTCCACCCCCCGGGCCCTTTTCCCCCCTGTGTAGTGGAAGAAGAGTGGCGGGGGTGAGGGGAGCAGGGAAAAAAAAAGCACTGTAAGCGTAGTGGGGGCGGAATTCCCTATGCTTTTGGGAAGGTCTGCTGTAGGGAAAGGGACAAGGGCAAGGGGGGGGTGAATGAAATTTCTCTTTTCCCAAGACCCCTTTTGTTTTGGTCTAAAAAAACCAAGTAAAATTTTGTTCCCCCGGCGTGTACAGCCCTTAAGCAGTTGGGCGCTGTACGAGCAACTGGATCCAGACGGGTGAAAATTTTCCCAAGGGGGGTTGTTTTTCCCCCATGGTCTTGAGTGAGGGCTCCAAGGCGTGTTACATGGTGATGGACAGGATATTAGGAACACCAAGTTTATAAAAATTCCCGGGTCGGGAAACTTTAGGCCTTTTCCGACCAGACCTTTAAAGGGGAATTTTTGGTAAGGGGGAAAAAGCATCCCCTTTTCCCTTTAGACAAACTGACCCCCAGCAGGTACTGGGGTAGTCCCAAAAACGTCAGGCCCAAGGGGACCCTAAGTCCGTGTTAAACTTGGGTTTAAATGTAGGTGGAATCATGGTCCCTGGGTTCCATTAGGGAACCTCATAACTGCAGATAAGGCCTTTAAGGGGGACAGCGGGACGCAAACCCCCTCTTTAATGCCGGCCCAAAAAGGTCTAATTCCATGCCTTCGGAGTTAAACCTGTATTTTTTGCCATCATGAGCTGCAAAGGGGCCCCTTTTAAGTGATTTACAAGGGAGGTTTTCTGATACTAGGGAAAAGGGTCATCAAATCAGGGGGGACCCCGCATTAAAATTTGGGAAAGGGGGAAGGGGACTTATGAATGGGGCCCCCCTACCCCAATTTCAGCTAATATGTCTGAAGATCTGGACCCCAGGGGTAAGGGCCCTTTAGTGATTTAAATTTTCATAATAAAGGAAATTTAAAACAGTTGTACACATTCAGAATGGGGGAAACCATAGATACCAGCTGAAACCAAGGTATTAGATGGGCTTTAAAGGGATGTCATCTCGGTTGACCCCCGCTGGCCCGCGCTAAGAGCATTCCCGATGGCTGATCGAAGGATCTCTAAATTCTTATCTGGGGTTCCTTTCTGTCATATCGGGGCCTAGGGGTGTATTAAAAAATTCACATGGCAAACCCCCCAGCTCCGGAACCACTTTCAGAGCCCATTTTTAAATTCCCAATTTTTTTTTTCTATGAAACAACACATTTCCCCCTGGACGGGCTCCCCCGCCTTCCAAAAAGCTTCGCTGCCAATCCTCCGCGGTTTGGGTTTTTGCTTGTTTTTCGGAGTTTACTATCGCTCCTACATTGGGGTGAGGATGTCCCCATGACCCCCCAGTGAACAGAACTTGTTCACTTTGGGGGGATTGAACATTTTTGGACACTCCGGGGTTTTTCCCCAAAGTTCCCCATTGGGCATCACCTTACCGCGTAAAAATTTGGAACCCCCGCTGAATCGAAACAAAACAAGGAAGATCTCCTGCAAATGAGGAGAAAAGCGGGGGTATTTTACTCTCCCCTTTTCTCGAGATACCTTTCACAAACACGTTGGGGTTCTTTAACCACTTTTTCCCCTAAGGGGCTCCCGCCAATTCCCCCTTCCGGGGCGACAAATTGGGGATTGGGAGGGAAAATAAAGGTCCCGACCCTAAAGGTTTAGAATATCCCCCTTTTCCCATGGGAAAAAAACCCCTTGTCCCCCCATTTTCCGTTTCAACCCTTCAAAATAAGCTTTTGGATTCCCCCTTTTTCCTTTATTGGGAGACACCACCTGGAGAGGTGTACAATAACAGGGGGCCAAAAAAACCCCTTCCCCCGGGAAACCCCCCCCCTAGGAACGGGGGGGTGACTATGCACTTCGGGTCATCCCCCCCCCCCTTCAAGGTTTTCCCGGGGGGGTTTGGGCGGCCCCCCCCAGAGGCTTTTCCCTTTGGTTTTTTCACACCTCCTACAACCCTACTGGTACAGGGGGAGGTGGGTCGGGGGCCGGGGGCGGGTTTTCCGGGGGGTGGGCTTAAAAGGGGCCTCCCGGGGAGGGGCCCAGCAGGGGGTCCCTGATAAAAACTGTCCCCTTTGGGGTTTTAACCAAGGGGTAAAGGGGGCGGGGTAGGGGCGGGTTTCCCGGACACCCTTTTGGGGGGGGGCGTCCCTTGGGGCCCCACAAATCCCTTAAAAAATCCTTTCCCCCCCAAAAAAATTTGGATTTTGCGTTCCACAAAGCACTACAGGGCCACCCCTCGGGTTTCCGGGCCAGGGGCCGCCATTATAGGCGGTGGGGCAGTGGCTTCTTTACACAAATAAACCCTTTTAAAAACAAATTTTCATATAACCAAACATTTTTTTCCAAACTTTTCCATCTCCGCCACCCGCCTTTACCCAAAAAAATTTTTTCCTTTTTTCAAACCTTTGGGCCCCTCGGAGGTGACCTGTTCCATTTCCAGCCCTTTCCCCCAACGGGCAAAATTTTTCCCCTTTAACTCTCTATTATCTCCTGCCACTTGGGTTGGGTGCAATCTGCCCTTCCTTTTGGGAATTTCCCCCCAACTAACCCTTTTAAAAGGGATTTGTAAAATACCCCTTTTTTCCCTTTTTTCCTACAAACAATCTCCTTGAAAATCTCTGCCTCTTCAGGGAAAATTTCTCTTTTTGAAAAAGATTAAACATTTTTGGGGTTCCCTTTCTTGGGGAAGGGCCCCCAATCCTGACAAAGACACACAAACCGTGGGCCCCCGGCCGTGCCCCGGGCCCGGTCCCCACAACACAAGGATTCTACAAAATAAAAAAGAAACCCCAAAATTAACCAACCAAAAGTCCCACCCTTTGTTGGGCCCCAATGTGGGGGGCCGACCCTCCCCCGTTTTTTGTCAAAACATATAAAAGTATAACCCTATATATAAACCCGAAAAAAATCCCCAGTGGGAAATTTTCCCACCCGGGCCCAAACCCAAAATTTTTAGTAATACACAAAATCTTGGGCCTAAAATAACCCGGGAAAACCCCTTTGCCACTCAAACAATTAAAACCCCCGAGACGTCAAAGGGCCCACTATAAAATTTTAGCAACCATACCGGGCAAAGGGGTTTGTACTAAAAAAAAGTGACAATCCGAACTACGGGGAAAACACAGCAAAAAAAAAGTTCGGGGCGTTGGGCCCGGGGTGGACCCAAAATTTTCCCAGGTCGAGTCACTTTTTTGGACCACCCCAGACCAAAAATCCCAAAAAAAAAACTACAAACCCGAACATCAAAAAGGGCCCAAAGGGAGTTTAAATAACCCCTAAAAGTATCCCAAATCACCTGACCTTTAAAAGGCTGCATCCTCAATTTGAATTCCTCCGATCCTCCCAGCGCCTCCCGGGAGTGTTTTTTTGGGGCCTTTTGGGGTCCCTTGGGTCCACCCAAAGGGCCCCGCCTCACTTTTCGGCGCCAAAGTTCGGGTTCTTTACCAACACTGGGGGGACCCGTTTGTCCCGGGACCCCTCCAAATTCCCCGATCAGGGGGAAAATGTATCGGCCGGTTTTAAAAAAGGATTTAACGCAATTTTTGGTTCGAAACTCATTCCCTGGTTTCCCAACAATCTAAATACAAAGCATTTCACACATATTTTTATGATCTGTAAATCAAACAAGCGCAAAGGGGCAATAGGGGCGAGAGAACGGCCCTATGTTTCCCTATTTAGGCAGCTTCTGATAGATTTCATTGGTCCATGGGTTTTCTCTGATAGAAAGTCTCTGGGAAAGCATCAGCCGAAACTTTTGTAGTTGATTTTTCCCGTAAAACAAACTTAAGAAGGGAGAAGAAACCCCAAAAGCCACATCCGGGGGGAAATGAAAACAGGAAAGTTACATCCGGGAAAAGCAACCCTCTCAAATGCTTTTTTCATATTTGGGGTAACATTCCCCCCCCAAAAGGAATTTTGCTCAACTGAGATACCTTTTTTAAGGGTAAAAAACTTTGGGGTTTTATAGTTTTGGGATGCAACCCCAAAATTAGTTCAAATCTCTTTACCCTTTACTTTTTAAACACCATTTTAGTTTCAAAAAGGGGGCATTTCTATACCTGTCCTGGGCCACAGCGTGAGCCCCAAACCCCAAACCTGCAGACCCCCAGATTAAAAAAATGCCGGAAAAATGGATTCCCTTTGAACCCACCATTTTAAAATTTTCACTGAACCCCAGGGGCTAACCTGTTTTGGGCCCCCACCCGAGCCCCCCAAACCCGGGGGAGGGCCCCCAGAAAAAAAAAGTGCCCCGGGAAAAAAGGGGTCTTTCAAAACCCCATTTTTTTGTTTTCCCCTGGACAAGTAAAAATGTCCCTGTCCCCGGGGAGCGCTTGGGCCCCCCCCGTATGATGCGGACAAAATTTAGCTTCAAATTGGGAAAAAAGGTGGTTAACGCCCTGTTTTCCCCCCAGGGGCCCTTTTTCTTGGCATTTTTTTTCTGATTTTTTTCTCAAAGTCTGGAGGGAAAATTTTCCCCTGTACTTTTTTTCTCTGTCCGTGGGCCCCCATACTCCCCTGTCCTCTGAAAAACCTACATTCCCGGTCAAGTTTTTTCCCGTACCTCCCTTGTACAAAAACAGAGGAAATTTTTTTTTCCAACTATTTTGTACATGCAAGTTTTTTTGTAGTTTTAATTTTTTAGAAAACCCCATTTTTAAAATAGGATGGGAAACCCACAATTTTTTTTGTTTCTCTTTTTTTAAAAATATTTAAAAGGGGTTTTCCCCCAATACAGGGGTTGCTAGCTATTTTTAAAGAGATCTGAGGGTTTTCATTAACCACGAAGAAAAGAATGGGGACGCTGGTTTGTTTCGGGGATTCACAGGCCCCCACCCAGCGATGACAGGCTGAAAGTCCCCGCAACTGACGATCCCTGGCATGCGTGTTTGTCGCCACACTGGAAGGGGAACCTTTTCCCCGTACCTCTACCTCCATGGGCCTACCCCCCCCGTTTTTCTCGCTTTCCACCTGAAAATTTTACTCCCTGTTCAGAAATATAAAAATTTGAAAGGTATGTGTCAGGGGCCCAAGCTTTTGGGTCAGACTGCAGACAGGCTGCAACGCTGAAGTTCGCTCCCTCCCCCGAACACTTGCTGCTGACAGCCT
>JAODAL010077929.1:0-13099 GCA_025379985.1 Phyllomedusa bahiana
GGGGCTAAAGAGCAAAAGGAAAAGGACTTTAAGCCCCAGGGGGGAAAAATTTTTTCTTTGGTCTGATGGGGTCCAAATTTGAGATCTTTGGTTAAATCACGGGGTTTTTTTTTTGTGCGATGCAAAAAGGTAAACAAAAGGACCCTATATGCCGGGTTCCACCGTGAAGCATGGAGGAAAGGGTGAGGGGTGTGGGGGTTTTTGGGCTGGTGACACTGTTGGGGATTTTTTCAAAAAAAAGGGAATACTAAACCCAGAATGGTTACCACACACTTCAGCGGCATGCTTTTCCCACCCGGCTTGCTTTTATTTTGGACCAAAAATTTTAATTTTTCAACAGACAATGACCCCAAACAAAAACCTCCAGACTGTGAAAGGGCTATTTGACCAAAAAGGGAAGAGGATGGGGTGCTATGCCAGATGACCGGGCCCTCCACAGTCCCCAAACCTGAACCCAATCGAGAGGGTTTTTGGGGAGCGGGACCGAAAGTGAATTTGCTAACATCTCGGGAACTCCTTCAAGACTTTTGGAAGACCTTTTCGGGTTGACAAGTACCTCTTAAAGCTCATAAAGAGAATCCCAAGAGTGGCAAAGCAGTAATAAAAAAGGAAAAAGGGGGCAAATTTGAAAACCAGAATATAAGACATTTTTTTCAGTTGTTTCACACTTTTTTTTTTAAAATAAAAATTTCCCACAGGTTTTTAATTCAAAATTTTGAGGGTTTTCATGTGAATCTAAATTTTTTAAATAACATGAAAAAATGAAAACCCCCCTTTTGTCCCAACCTCCGGGGGTGGGGTTGCGCTCCCCCCTTTCTCAAAGACACAGTGCCTCCACCCAATCTTAAAAATAAAGTTTCTCCATTTAAATGCGGGAAAAGGGTGGTTCCTTTTCTGCCGGGGGTCAAAGGGGGAAAACCCCGTTAACCCAAATTACACACTCCCGATTTGGGGATAAAACTCTTAGCAATTTTTTTCCAAGGGGATTAATAGGGGGGATATGGGCTTGGAAAATTGCAAACTTAAAATAGAGTGAAACACAAAACATATCAAAAAAAAAACAAAAACCCTACAGTAAGTAAAAAATACCCCCCTACGGAGAGTTACAGTTCGGGTCTTTTTTTTTACTTTTTGGAAAAAACTTTAGAAATTTCCCCACAGTAAATACATCAGTTAAACCCCTCCAAACTGTCAATCACAGTGAGAGTCCCAATCAAAATGGCTGCCGCAATGCAGCGTCAGTTAAACCTTTGGGGGCCCATTTTCCCCCGGGCGTTGGAGCTTTTTTGGAAACGTTGGTTTGCATTTTGGATCTCACCCCTTAGCAACCACAGAACAGTCCACACACAATGTACAACTCCTTATCAGAAAAGTCCCCCCAGCGCCCTACACACCTTTCATGCCCGCATTTGAAAATGGGACTCCACCCATGCGCTGTCCATTCAGGGCTGGTGCCCTGAAAGGGGAGGCAGGATTCCCCCTTGGGGGGGAAGCGGGGGGCCTGCAGCTGACAGGTTCCCACAGACAGCCGTTTTCTTCTCAGGACATACTGGGGAAATCTCATTTCCTCCCCTCAGACTCCTTTTCCTCTGTATTTCTTCAAAAACTTCCCTCCTTCCAGCCCTGCCCCCCCTTCCTCCTCCCTCCCCCCTCCCCCGTGATGTCACCAAACCGGGGCTGCGGGGTTTTGGGGAACCCAATCCCATCCGGGGAAAGAAGAGTGAATGCCTTTTTTCTATAGCATCCACTGTACACTTTTGCCCCCTTTTTGGGGGTTTACACTCCCCCCCCTGGTATTTCCTCTGAAAGTGTCCAAGAAAAGAAAAAAAGACCCCACCCCCGGGGAATACAATAAAGTTTTAAAGAAACCTGACTTACCCCCAACAATCAACACCAAAAATCAGCTTTCCTTACAGGAAGCAAAGGGAAAATGGGGCCCACACGTCACAAAAAAAAAATTTAAAGGGCTACGCCCGGGGGATCTCATTATTTTTGCCCGATTTTAATCGTAGGCCCAGCATCAGGGGGGGCCCTTGGCCCCCACTGGGGCAAGTGTGTACTACAGGGGCCCCCCCCCTCGACTCCTAAACTTTTGACTGTCAGGCTCGGTTCCATAGGGGTTACTTCCCACCCGGTGACTCCTTTCACACCCTTTTTTTTCCCCAACGGGGGACATTGCTGACTGACTTCGGGAATAGACTCTTCTTGGCCCATCCACCTCTATGGCCCTGATCTTTTTGATCTTAAAACAGTAGGACAGGGGTTGCAGACCCATCGGAGTCGGGCCCCCCTTTGTCATTAAATTCACAATACTGCTTGGCAAAATTTAATCACGGGGCCCTGGCACTTTGTTGATGGCGTTTGGCTCCCCCTGGGGGGTCGCCTGGAAAGTGGGGGGGGACCTGTTTTCTTTGCAAATTTTTTTAAAATGGATATTCTTCCTACAGGTAACAGATTTTGGGCGTTTATAGGTTTTGACAATCCCACCTCTGTTTTCAGGCTTCACCCTGTAGACGGGAACCCCAGGCAGTTGTTTTACTACTACTAGCAACATATTTTTCCGGGGATCCCAAAACGTTCACAAGCTTGTTTTTTCCCATGAAGACCTATTTCCCTTGAAAGAAAACCCCAAACCCAGGCTGCAGAACTTGCTCAGGGAAACTCTACGGCGAAAGGGGGTCTTGTTTCCCCTTTCCCTGCCCCGACCAAACCTTGTTCAGCCAATCTATGGGCCCTCCTTTAATTTTTTTTTTCAACTGTGACAATACTCTAAGTGGGTCTTTTGAGAGAATGGTCAGGTGATCCCCCAAAACTAATATCCCCGGTAAGCCTGGTTTTCCCTACCCGAAAAAAAAATTTGGGAAAAGAAAGGGGGGAAAACCAGTTGACTCTTTCTTGGTGGAATTTGTAGGCGGGCTAACTGACTAAATATGTCGACTCCAAAATCCTTCTGTTGGGGGTTCAAAGTTCCCAAAAATGTTGAAAAGGGTGGATTGAAACCTGGCTGGGGATCCCCTTGGGGGTGAAAGGTGGGGGTTCGGGAAATTTCTTGATCCCAGATTTTCCACACATTTTCCTTAATCAGCCAAACCTCAAAGTCTCCCCCTTTGGTCAGTAGGATGGGGGCGGGCCCACCCCAAATGCACAAAGAATTTTTCCCACAAAGTTTTCGCCAAAATTTGATTGCCCTTTTGGTCTCGGTTCTGTAGTTTTGGGGCTAGCGGGTGAAATGGCCCAGGACCACTAATACATTGCGGGAACATTGCCCCAACAGATTAAAAGGAAAGGGAAAAATGTTTACAAAACTAACTCTATGGACCATAAAGTGATGGACAAGGGGGGGGGATCGCTTGGGAAGAGTTTTTTCCTTTCAGAATCACCGTGTACATGATTTGCAGTACTCCTCAATTCAGTTTCCCAAACCCGGGCCATTAAAACCGGCCCTATAAGAAGCCAGTGGCCCTTCTCCCCACCCAGATCCCCAAATGTTCATCATGCAGTGACCTCATGCCCATTTTCCCAAAATTTGGGGTGGGTACACCAGCTGTCTTCGAATCCCCATTTGACGTGTGGTTTCTCGGTACGGGTACCCACTTCTCGGGACTGGGGGACTCTAATTGGGGGGTCAGCAATACAGACTCTTCTGTTTTAAAGACGTTCCTTTCAGGCCTCCGCCCCCTTTTTAAACAACCATGGAACCACCCCCCTAAAGGGACTTCCTTTTGGGCCCTTTAATCTGGTCTTGGTCATTGGGCGGGGAATTTAGTGGTAAACCCTTTAAGGGGGCAAAACAAAGGTGGAAAGCGTTCCCCCAAACCCCCTAAAAAAATTGGCACAACCTTGTACAGGAACAGTCCCCGTTTGTTGTCTGTGACACATAGTTTCACCGAGCGGGGACTTCCACCCAAACCCTCATCCCATTTTCCCCAACACCCCCTTTGGGCACCGAGAAAAGACGTCAGCATCAATTTTTTACGGGTCCCCCGGGTCGAAACTTCAAGCTGAAATCAAAAAGGGCAAAGGGCTGCAAGCCACCGGGTCCTGTACATCAAGCTTGGCTGGGGTCTTCACATGGGTTAAGTGGATTGTTGTCATTTGGGGAACTTCAAAACGACTCCATAGAGGTATTAAAAGCAGTTTGTCCAAAAATGCCCACTTCAATCTAAAAAATTCAAGCTTGTGGCGGGGTAGTTTGCCCATTTCCCGTCAACCTGGGCCTTATGAAAGTAATCGGCGCAGGGGCCCCCCGCTCCGGATAAAAAACCCGCTCCAAGCCCCTCAAGTGAAGCATCTACATCAGGCCCAAGGGCTTCCCGGGGGTCCGCATAGCCAACACGGAGTCCTGTTTCAGACAGGTTTTAAACCCTTTCCTAAAAATCCCTTTAAACAAATTCGGGTCCACCCTCCTCCAAAGGTTCTTTAAATCCTAAAGTGGGCCTTCTTCCCCCCGACTTCTTGGAGAAAACCTTTTTTCCTTTTGGGGGGGGATCCCCTTTGAGTGAGAGAAGTCAGGGGGTTTTTTGTAAACTTTAAATATTTGGGGAAAAAACCCCCTTCTGTAGTCCCCCACAAAAACCAAAAAGACCTAGCTCCCCCAAATTTTTTGGGCTTGGGCCATTTGCCCACGGCTTCCATTTTGGGGCTGGGTCCGTAAAAAACCCCCTTCCCTCGACTTACAATGGGTCCCACAAAATTTCACAGCCCTTCGAAAAGAAACAGCACTTTAAAGGGACAACTTCAGCCCAGCCTTTCTCCAGACTTTTTTGAAAAAATCTTTGGTTATTTTTCTTCTAGGGGTTCCCCAAACACCGAACATTTAAACCAGTAAAACCAGAACTTCCCAAAATTTCCCATATCTCCCATCTCCCTCCCCCAAAAACATTTTTTGGGAAATTTTGCAGGGCGCCGGTCACCCCCTTTGGGCACCCTTGCGAACTGAAAGAACCCAAGAGGACAGATAAAGAGTTTTTTTCCCTTAAATCCTTTTTGGCCATAGGAATTTGATAAAAACCCCCTCCGAAGATCAAAGGAAACCGAAAACCATTGGTTTCCCCCGTAAAAATCTAAACCCTTAAACAATCCGGGGCACAGAAAATTTTTTGGAGGTGACGTCCCGCTTGTTCAAAGTACATAACCCAACACACATTCTAATATCCCCATTTTTCTTAGGGGAAACTACAAGGGAGAAGCATATGGCTGTGGGACCGAAAAAGCCCTCCACTGTCCGCAAACCTCTTGGGTTTGCTGCCTGCCACCCCCTAAACATCTGCTGGAGTTTAGCCTTCGGGACCTCTCTCAAAAAAGGCTCTTCTTTAGTCAATGGGATGTGGTGTTTCAACCCCTGTGCCAGCCCCAAGACCCCAGTCACCAAATGAAAAGCCCGGCGGGCATCTTCATCATACTTTTTATTAGAAACCCCTTTTCCCAACCACCTCTCGGGCCCCCGCTACTTCAAAACAGGGAGGGAAAATATTCAGAATGTAACTCCCCCTTTTCGGGTCCTTTTTTTTAAAACATAAGCTTCCAAACAGACTGGGTAAAATGTTAAATTGTTTGAAGATAATCAAAACCTAAAAATTCCCCAACACCATTAGGACTAGGGGTTGGGAAAAAATTTGGGAATTTTTTTCCCACTATAACGGGTACTAAAATTTTCCCCCCGGGTCGCATCAGCCCTCTGGCAGACTAGTGCTATAAAGGGGAACCCTTTTAACCACACCAACAACATCTTAGGAACCTAATGTAAAGACACATATCCCCAAAAATAGGGGTAGCAAATTGTCACTTAAACCCCAAAAAAAAAAGGGTTTCCAGATGGGGCCCTGTAGGGCAAAACTGCAAGTATTTTTTGTACCTTTTCTAAAAAATGATTGACACTTGAGACCCGTCCAATAACACAGTACAGGGGGATCATTGAAATAAAGGGGTTTTACATGTGGAAGGGTCCCACTAAACCTTCAGGGGGTTTGTCCCACCACGCAGGGGTTGATGGGGTAGTAGAGTATAAAACCTTTTAAGTTTGCAAAGGGGCAGTAAGGGGAATTTTAAATGCCCCCCTTTTCCCTTTCCCAAAAAAAAACCAACCTTTTCAAAGGGAAGGAGATAAGGGCTTTTTTGAACCCCATTCTTTGGGCACCATCTAGCTATGGGTTGGTGCCCACAGACAAAAAAAACCCCTCTCTCTTAAAAATCCAACTTTAGGGGGGAATAACAATTGCCTTCTCGGGAATATTTTTGTTTTGCTGTTTTTTTCTTCACAACCTTTTTTTAGTTTTTCCACTTCTTGAGCCTGAGCTGTCAAAAGCTGAGCAATTTGTTCCCCCGGCTCTTTAATAACCCCAAAGCTCCTCTTTTCCCCCGACTTGCCCCCGGGCTTCAAAAACCACAGTATTTAACCCCCTTGAATGGCTGCTCACAACGCAGAGTGGCTTCCCTGCGCACTCCATTAATAACGATGGAAAGAACAGGGGAAACTTTTCTTTTTTTCACTACACCCAGCCTTTTACAATGGGAACTTTTTTAAAAAAACTCCTCGCAGTACTTGGTCTATTTCGGCATTGGGCAATTTAATTTCTGGGTTAAAACCCCCCTTTGGACAAATTCTGTGAACCAGCTTTTCTAGGGTAAGAAAACCGGGCACTATCTCACCCCCCGGCTCTTTTGGAGGGATTTCGGGGTCCAAAAAGAAGGTCCCTGGCATCTTTTGGGGACCCCAAAAGCATCTTTTTAGAGCAAACCAATATCTTGATGATTTGCTAGTGGCTGCCCGCCAAGCACCCTTTCCCCCACTCCCTAGCGGGGCCCTTTAAACCCCAAAACTTAACCTGCTTCTTCAAACAGCATCCGTGCACGCCACTCTTTCCCGATACGCAGGGCCCCAAACATTCCCCCAGTTTCAAACCCCTTCTCCCCTTGGGGAGGGGGGGGCACCAAGGGAAAAATTTTTCAGACGACGATAGCCTCCCCAGGGTGAAAATTTGTGAATTGGGTACTAAAAACCCTTCCATTCTGCAAAAAGCACATCAACAGTAGCAGAAATTTCTTTTGAAATTAGAACCAGACGGGGTAGGGGGTAAACATCTACTTAGCCTTTTCTGTTGCAAGTTTTCCCCCCTGATGCAGAGTCTCTTCTGCAGGCCTCACAGGCCAGATGATCTTCCCTAGTCGGCCCCCCCCCTTTTGATGGCACAGCTAAAACAGAAGGAAAAATACTCCCTCCCAAAAAACCCCTTTTAGGAAAAAAAGGGGTGCCGCAACTGCCTTTCTTGATCACTCCAGTCAAAACCCCTTTTGGGTGAACAATTTTTTGAACCTTTTATTTTCGGGAATATCTGTTCAAAGAGTTTGAAATTCACCAAAAACACAAAGCTATGTTCCTCTTTAACTCATTTTTTAAAAACCCAAACAGACCCCTTCTCCTTCCCGTTTGAGAAATCCATAAAAAGCTTTTCCCGCTTTACTCTCCTTTTGTCTTTGGGAGGATCTCAGCATCCTCCACTGAACACCCCTTTGTGCCAACCTCCCTTTTGGGGAGGGTGTTTGCCTCTTTACCCCTCTATGAAAACATTTTCCTCCACCCCCAATCTTTTAACAGCTCCCAGTTATGCCCGGAAAGGTGGTTCCCCTTCTGCCGGGGGCGACTCGGGGGAAACCCCGTAAAGCCAGAAAACCCCCTCCCAGAGTTTTGGGTAAAACTCAAGCAGAATAAATTTAACGGGTTAAAAAGGTGATATGTTGGGTTGGAGAATTCAAAAATGAAAAAGAGTGAAACACAAAACAAAACAAAACATCCAAAAAACTACAAAAGTACAAAATCCCCCCTACTGGGGAATTTTCAGTTCGTCTTTTTTTTTCGTGGGGCCTACGAAAGGGAAACCCAAAAGAAAAATACTTCAGTTAAACCCCTCCTAACTGATCAATCACAGTGAGAGTGCAATCAAAAAGGGGTGCCGCAAAAGCAGCTCCCTTTTAACCCTTTTGGGGGCCCCGTTTTCCACGGCCCTATGGAGCTCTTTGGTAAAGTTTGTGCACTTTGGGGAACTCAGGGCCTTTGCAACCACAAACATCCACACACAAGTGTACAACTCCTGATCACAAAGTTCCCCCCAGCGGCTACTCAATCTTCATTTCTGCACCCGCAAAAGGACTCCATCCTGCGCTTCACATTCAGGTGCGGGTGCCGGCAGGGGGGGCCCGGAAACCCTTTGGGGGGGAAACTGGGGCCTCTTTTTGCCCGACAGGTGGCCCAAAAAAGACAACCATCTCTTTTCAGGAAAACACTGGGGGAAAAAACAAATCCCCTCAGAGCTCTCTTCCCAGGGAGCCTTTTCCCCTTCGCCTCTTCCCCCCCTGTCCCCCAACCCCCCCTCTCCCCCTCTTTCCCGTGAAATTTTTACCAAACCAGGGCTCTGGGTAGTGAAGCCCAATGGTCTCTGGGAAAGAAGAGTGAATGCCTCCTTTAATACATCCACGTACACAAGCTCCCCTTTGGGGGGTTTTTATACAGAAAAATGTTGGAAAAGAAGGGTGTCCAAAAATTTTAAACTGTACTGTAGGTCTCTCCCTCTCTCTGTATCTATCAGTCTGCCTCATATAAGCCTCCCTCCCTATCAGTCCATCTCTTTGTTAGTCTAGATCATATAAAAGGGGTCTCTTATAAGGCTATTTTACAAGTCCTGCTCACAGCCAGCCTCAGACTCTTACTTCCTGTTTAAGCTGAGGGCTGTTCAACAACAATGACTGATGTTTCAGCACTGCTATGCCTGTAAGAGGGACATTGAGAATTAAGGCATTTAAACAACAGTGCACAAGGCTACAAAGCTGTAAAGGGTTAGAGTTTGTCAGTAATAAATATAAGCAAGCTCCTGTGCTGCTGATGAGACACAGCAGGGAGTGACCTCACTATGCTGGCCAAAGTTAATAGAGCTACAAAAGGTGGTCAGTAACCTAAAAAACCTTCTATAATCCTGAATTTGCTTCATTTCAGAGTTAGAGCATTTCTTATTTCCTGCTTCTATAAATAAGCAGGAAATAAATGCTCTAACTCTGAAATGAAGCAAATTCAGGATAGCTATGTACATGGAAATAGTCTTCTAACCTTTGCCTACATGCTTAAAGCTAATCCAAATTATGTGGTGGGAATACCCCTTTAAGGATTAAATCATCATAACACCATGGGTGAGTTTTAACTAGATGAATGGAGCATAATTGTAGACATTATAATTATAGATTATCCTTATCAATAGATTAATCTTATCAAATGGGGCTAACCTGCATCCTGGTTACTTTAAATACAACCCATGTTCATTTGCCCTATTAGAGCATATAGAGATCATAGACTTGTGGTCCCCTTTATCATCTAGAAGGGAGTGCTGACATACAGTATATGAGCAGCATATGTCCTGCCAGACACATGCAGTCTATGTTTTGTGTCACTGGACACACAATGAACAACTTGTCACAACACGGAATTATTTATTTAGCAAAAGAGAAATCCCATTTAAGCGTTTGTTTTGAAACAGTAAAATTTAAAATGATGCCACAAATTGAGTGCATTTGTGCAGCAATGTAATCTGAATAGTGTAGTTGTATATGTTTAAAATGTAAACACTTTACTTTCCAGTATTAAAACCCTGGTGGAGTCAATAGGGCAGGAGGCATCAAAAAGAGGGTGCCTACTAACTGAAGGTCCCTAAAAAAAAAAGCTTATTACTGATGTCATGCATCATCAGCGGGAAAAGTACAGTGAAGCAACTCGGAGGTTCCACGCTGACTTCCTTTGCCTGGTTGTGAACTATTGATCTGGGTAGTATTTTATGATGTTGGTAAGAATATATGGAGCAAGCAGTAACTGTCACTTAATCCATACAGTGAACGTAATAAAAACAAATGCCCCCCAAGGATGCAGCTGTATTTTTTTCTGTCCCACCCCACACATTTTTCTCCAGTTTTACCTGCACATTTTATGATACATAAAATGGTAACAATAAAAAATACAACTTGTCCTGCAGAAAATGAAGCACTCATTTCACTATGTAAACTGAGAAATAAAAAAAGTTGTGGCTCATGGAGAAAACAAAATTATGTCAGAAAAACTCGTTGCAGCTAAGTTCAACTTTAATGGTGTACTGTATAAAATGTTCATGCATGTGGAGCGAGGGAGGGCACTTCTGTGCACTGGACCCACGAGTGGGTTAATATAGCCCTGCTGATAATTTAGAGCTGAGAAAGTACTGACCAGACTCCTTAAGGGACAGTGCAAGTCCTGCTTACCCCTTCCACATACAGTGATTGACAGCTTTCCAGGTATCAGTGTGTGTACAGAGCAAACTGTCAATCACTGCCTGTTAGTGGGGTTAAGCACTAGTTTCATTTTCAGTTTTACTTTTTTCTCTGCTTGTTACTTAGAAATCCTGCTCCAAATCCTACAAACCTATATATCACAGAACTCATCTTCTCTCTCTCTATCACAAGGCAGCATAAACCAGTTTGCAGTTCCCTTTAACCCCTTCACGACCTTGGACGTATGCATACGTCCAGGTTGTTTGGGGGTTCACGCCCCTGGATGTATGCATACGTCCTGAGGATTGCGCGAACGCTAAAGCCGAGTTCGCGCCATCGGCGCGGGGTGTCAGCTGTATATTACAGCTGACATCCCACAGCGTCGGCCCCGACTTGAGATCACTTCAGGGGGGGCGTTAACCCCTTAATTATCGTGACCATCGGGTCGCAATAACTAAGAGAGATGCAGGAGGAGATCGCTCCTCCTGTGTCTCTGTCTGCAACAGCAATCCGTGCAGCTCCTGCCTTCTGACAGACAGCACGGAGGGCATAGTATGCCTTCCGGGTTGTCTGTGACGTCACGATGCCCGGCCGTGCCCTGTGGCATTGGCCCTACATCGTGACTGACAGTTGTCATAGGAACCAGTGTGTAACGAATGCTGGTAGTGGATCCGCTGGACCACCGCAAGCGATGGTGTAAGCCGTACCAGGGGGCGGAATCTAAGTAGAACCCGGTTTTCACCAAGCCCGCCGCAAAGCGGGATGGGCTTGCTGAAACAAACCCGGTCGCCCCATTGGGGTGACTTGCTTGCGGTGGCAGCCAAGGCAGTGCGTAGTACAGAATCGTGAGACGTTTGGCGAAGTCGGGGACAGCAAGAGGTCAAGGGCAGGCGCAACGGTTTGTGGGCAAGAACACAGGAGCGAAAAAGTTCGGTAAAATGGAAGTCAGGCAATGAGGCAGAAGAAGCTTTCTCTAAAGGCAGTACGGAACTAAAGATCCGGCAAAGGTGACCCGGAAGGAAGGAGGTTAAATAGGGTCACCTGCTAGCCTTAACCAATAATGGGCGTACTGGCCCTTTAAATCCCCGAGAGCCGGCGCGCACGCGCCTAAGGCGCGGGCATGCGCACACCGGCCGGCCAGGAGGATGGGAGGACGCGGGAGCGCAGAGAGGTAAGGGGGAAGCCGGGACCCGACCCGCGGGACCGGCAGGGGCCGCCGGAACCCGACGGGTGGCAGCACGAGTGCGCCCGCAGCCTGGGCGAGGGGCTGCGGGACCACTCGTGACAGTACCCCCCCCCCCCTAGGCCTCCTCCTCTTTCTGGTTCGGAGGAACCTCAATACGAGACCGCGGTCCAGGATGTTTTCCTCAGGGTCCCATGATCTCTCCTCCGGACCGACTCCCTCCCAATCAACCAAGAATTGCCGTTTACCCCTAACCGACTTCATAGCAAAGATCTCTTTTACCGCAAATATTTTGAGGCTACAGACTCAGGAGAGGGAGGGACAACTTTTTGGAGAAGCGGTTCAACACAAAGGGCTTCAGGGGGGATACGTGAAAAGAATTAGGGACCCCACATGGTGGGTGGGAGTCGGAGCATATACGCTACTGGCTGACTACGGCTCAAGTTTTCACAGGGCCCCAGGAAGCGCGGACCAAGCTTGTAGTGGGATTTTCAACCCGACATATTTGGCGGACAGCCAGACTTTGTCCCCCAGGGGTAAAGGTTGGAGCTGGTCTCCTCTTTCTGTCCGCCTGGGCCTTCATACGGGCAGCAGCACGCTGCAGGGACTGATGAGTCTGCTCCCAGATGCCAGATAAGTCGTGGACCAAGGCATCTACAGAGGGAACCTCGGAGGAGGGCAGAGGGAGAGGAGGGCGGGGATGCCGACCGTATACAATAAAAAAGGGAGACGCGCCCGAAGCCCCTGAATCCAGTGAGTTTGTATGAAAATTCGGCCCAGGGTAGGGTCAGGCCCAATCAACCTGGCGACAGAAACAAAATGACGTAAGTACTGCCCAGAATCTGATTGACCCTCTCTCCCTGGCCGTTTTAAATTTTCGGATGGTATGACAAGATAAGTCTAACTTCACCTGCAAACGGAGCAAAAGTGCGCGCCAGAACTTGGACACGAACTGCACCCCACGATCAGAAACTATGTGCTGGGGCAGACCGTGCATGCGGAAGATGTGACTAAAGAACAGGGAGGCAAGACGTGGTGCGGAGGGTAACCCGGGCAGTGGACGAAGTGCGACAACTTCGGAAACCTATCCGTAATGACCCAGAAACACGGTGTTACCCGAAGAGGAAGGAAGGGCGGTGATGAAATCCATCGCCACATGGGACCATGGAAATACTGGGCGTAGGCAGGGGGCCAGCAGCCCGAGGACCGTGGCGGGGCACCTTATTTTCCCGGGGACAAGTAGCACAGCATCCACGAAGTCCTTAGTATCTTTAGCCAGCCCTGGCCACCAGTAAAACCGAGAGATCAATTGGAACGATTTACGGGCCCCCGGATGTCCTGCCATCAAAGAGCAGTGTCCCCAATTCAGGATTCTCTTGCGCAGCGATGGCCGAACGTAGGTCATGCCAGGAGGTATCTGACGAAGGAGGACATGTGCAGCTGGGATCAGGCATAAGAAGCGCGAGAGAGAGCATCTGCCCTGATGATCTTATCGGCAGGGTGAAAATGGATCCGGAAGTCAAATCTAGAAAAAAAAAGAGACCACCCTGTTTGCCGGGATTGAGGCCTGGGGCCCCCCGGAATCGAAAATTTTTGTGATCCATATACCTAAAAAGGAGACAACTCCCCCAAAAA
>JAODAL010077930.1:0-13099 GCA_025379985.1 Phyllomedusa bahiana
TGGCATCGAAAGCGGATCCAAAACGCCCCCAAATGTATGCTGCCTTTGGATCCGCTTTCGGGATCCCAAAAGCGCACTCCATTATTTCCTATGGGATTTCTCTTGCGTAAAACGCAAGAAGAATTGACATGTCAATTCTTAACACGGATCCGAAAAGCGTCAGCAATCACTCGTGTGAACAGCGATGCGCTGTGGCAAGTGAAAGCCCTGTTATTCACACTGACAATTGTTAGATCCGTTTTGCGGATCCGTAAAACGGATCACAAAAACGTCGTGTGAACAAGCCCTTAGAGATCATCAAGTTGTGCAAAAAGTAGTGAAACACTGAACAGTTGGACATGTGCATTCTTAAGTTAAGAGATGGTCTCATTAGTTCACTTAAAAGAAATTTTATATTCATCCTGAAATTTCAACCAAAAGCCAAATATTCCTAAGGGAATGTTCACACGGCGTGTTGGATCTGATTTTGGATCCGTTTTTAGATGCATGTTCGGATCCGTGTTTCGGACCCTAAACGGACCCAAACACGCATCCAAAATGTGCAGTGTGATTTTACATTGCTTTCAATGTAAAACTGGCATCGACGTACAGACGAGTTATCGCCGATGTGTGTTTACTTCTGTCTCTCTGATGTGTCTTTGGGATCCATTCAAAGAATTGACAAGTCAATTCTTGATCTGAAAGACGCAGCAGACAACCAATTTAAAACCATATGTGTTATTAGAGCTGTGTAATGGCTCATTTTTGTGGTATGCATTTTAGCTTTTACTAGTACAAATTTAGAGTGTATACGACTTTTTAATCACTTTTCTATTTTTTATGAAAGGTAGGATTTATGGAAGGCAGAAGACACAATTCTAGCATTGAGTGTTTTGCCGTTGTTTACTTTTTTTGAGGCGTTCACTGTGCAGGATAAATCAGATTTGTACTCCTATTATACCCTGCCTATGGCAGAATGTAATAGTAATATGTTCATGGCAGCCATGGAGGGCTTTATTAAGCCACTGGCTGCCATGGCCACTGAACGACACTCCAAAATTACATCACACTGGGGTGGAGGGGGGGGGTTAAACATGTTGGAACACGGTGCCGCAGCCTTGATTAACTGTTTACATGCTTCTGCTGCACTGGTTGCGGCATCCAAACACTTAAAGGGAACCTGTCACATAGGTTTTTGTACAATCTAGTGACAGACATGCTTTTTTCCACCTGTGTCCCTTATTCCTGTAAGAGCGTAGTTTTAGATTATTTACCCCTCAAATCTTATTCATGAGCAAGTGTTAGCCCCACCCACGAAAGGCTAGCCCCACCCACTGACAGTTATTAATATGTTTCTACTTATTCAAAGTAATAGGTTTATCAGTTGAGGTGGGCGGGGCTAGCCTCAGGTGGGCGGGGAATGAAAAAAACTGAATGACTCTTTTCTGGCTGAAAACAGCAGATTTGAGCACTAAATACTCAAAAACTACAGCACCTTACAGAATAAGGGACACAGCGCTGGAAACAGCAGGTCTGACACTACCTTGTTCTGTCCTCAGCAAGGGGGACATAAACTATGTGACAGGTTCTCTTTAAATGGCCAGGATCAGAGTCGTCTTGTGCTGAGTGTCAGCTGTTATTAAAGGTATGTTCATACGGTGTATTTTTGTGGCATACTTTGGCGTGTAATTGCGCTGCAATGCCCGCGAAGTACGCCCAGCAAATACAGTAAAATCATAGCACCCATTGAGTGCAATGACAACCCAGTCTATTCACCAGTGCGTGCTGTGCACCCGTAAAAAGTAAAGTAATAGGAGGCTGGGCCATAGCGCTGTTGTAAGCACGCGCCGTTTGAACATACCCTAACAGGGAGCACCCGCTACATATGGAGCAGACTCTGCTCCTAAGCCAGCTCCATGCTCCCTTAACATTGCCATGGCGTATTAAAACATAGCCACCATATGGTTTTGTATCTATAGTTCATGGTTTACTATAGCAAGTATAAAACTAGAGGCCCCATGTATGAAAACTGTCTAGGTTTAAGGGTATGTTCACACGATGTACTGCGGCACGTGCAGTATGCGCAGCAGTACATTGTGTGTTTCGGGAGCTCGCGCTAATACACGCGTACCCCCGCGTCGCAGGGGGGCGGCAGCCCGCCGGCCCCATTGGCATTCGTTACTCGCGGCGCGCATTCGCCGCAAGTAATTGACATGTCACTTATCTCCCCGCGCATACAATACGATCGTATTGTACGAACGGGGAGAGGAGGCGTAATCCATAGTTCTCTATGAGAGCTATGGATTACCGTAATTTCGGCGCGCATCTCACCTCAGTGTCGGACTGGGGGGTCTGGGGCCCACAGGGGAGTTGGTCTCGGGGGCCCACCATACTGTACGTAAAAATATTACCGGCCTCTCGGACATAAATGCGCCCATTTTACCACTTAATACAGTGTGCAAAACAGAACTGTATTGTGTAGTACAATAGCAAGTGAGTCACACATCTTTCGTCTCACATATCTGTCTTCTCACACGTCTGTCAGTCTAGCTATCATAGACACGGCTAAGTAGCTCCATCCATATCCACCTCCACCTACATACA
The DNA here is from genome assembly GCA_025379985.1 of Phyllomedusa bahiana. Taxonomy (NCBI): domain Eukaryota; kingdom Metazoa; phylum Chordata; class Amphibia; order Anura; family Hylidae; genus Phyllomedusa; species Phyllomedusa bahiana. The sequence continues at coordinate 2,584 of JAODAL010077930.1, forward strand.
ATATCCCCTCCACCCACAAACAAAACCCCCTCCACCCCATAAAATACCCCTCCCCCACATACAATATCCCCCCTCCACCTACACACAATACCCCCTTCACCCACATACAATATCCCCCTCCCCCACATACAATATCCCCCACCACCCACATACAATATCCCCCTCCACCCACATAAAATATCCCCCACCACCCACATATAATTCCCCCCTTTCCCCCCCACATCTTTCCCCTCACCCACATACAATATCCCTCCCCCCATACAATATCCCCCCCCAAACCCACATACAATATCCCCCTCCACCACATACAATATCCCCTCCACCCACATACAATATCCCCCACCACCCACATATAATATCCCCCTCCACCCACATAAAAAATTCCCCCTCCACCCACATACAATATCCCCTCCACCCACTACTTATCCCCCCCCCCACATACAATTCCCCCTCCACCCACATCAAAACCCCCCCTTCCACCCCATACAATACCCCTCCACTTTTTCCCTTTGGTCACGCACCTCACCCCCTTTCTAAAATAAACCCAGCAAAAAGAAAAAAGTGTAACTCTATCACAGGGTCAGGTGTTCCTCACTCTTACAATGGGACACATGACACTGCCACTATACCCGGCCAAATATAACCTAAAACACCGCCATACAGAGACCACATAGAGGTCAACACCAGCTCATATAACCACAAACCTCCATATAGAGACCAATAGAGATCAAAACACCACTCAGGTAAAACCCTACAACACTGCTATTGGAGCCACAAGTGGTCAACACCAGCTTGGCACATTACGGAATACAGCACTGACCAAATATAGAAGTAAAAAAAACCCCCTAAATCGGGGGGACTCACCAAGACGTCTTATCTGATGAGCTTTCCTTCTCATGAGTCATTCTTTTTCTCTTTTTTTCTGCCCCTTTCCCGCACCCCATGATGACTTGCCCGCCACAACTCATCCCTCAGAAATTACCACAATATTTAGAATCCTAAAATTTTCCAGCCCTCTTACCCATTCCCACCTCTGACAAACTGCCCAGGGGGGGAGAGGGGGTACAAGCCATAACTTAGACCCCTAAAAATCCTGGGGGGTTTGGAGGGGGGAAAGGACTAACCCCCCGGAATAATGCGGAGTAACAGCAGTTAGGACTCCCTTTAGTAGTATCAGGCATTTTGGGGGGCTCTTTTTGGTACTATACAGGCATTAAGGCCTCCTTTAGGATATCAGGGAGTTAGGGGTCCTTTAGGAGTATACAGCAGTTAAGGGTTTCTTTTTGGGATAAAACAGATTTTGGAGCCCCCCTTTAGTAGTGTGCAGTAAGTCAGCCCCCCCCCTTTTCTAGTGGCAGGAAGTCCGGGGGCCCCCTTAGCTAGGTGTAGGTATCCCCGGGCCCCCCTTTGCTAGTGGTAAAGGAGTCAGGGCCCCCTTTTGGTAGTCAGGGCCCCCTTTAGCTATGTGTAGGGAACAGGCCCCCTTTAGGGATCAGGGTTCCCCTTTTTTTGGTCAGGGGCCCCCCTTTTTGGGACAGGGCCCCCCTTTTTTGAAATCAGGGCCCCCTTTAGAGCCAGGGCCCCCTTTTGTAGCCAGGGCCCCCTTTAGTAGCCAGGCCCCCCTTAATAGCCAGGCCCCCCTTTATAGCCGGGGCCCCCCTTTTGTACCGGGCCCCCCTTATAGCCAGGGGCCCCCTTAAGTAGCCAGGGCCCCCTTTTGTAGTCAGGCCCCCCCTTAGTACCAGGGCCCCATTAAGTGCCAGGGGCCCCCTTTTGTAGCCAGGCCCCCCTTTTGTAGTCGGGCCCCCATTTATAGCCAGGGCCCCCCCTTTAGTATCAGGGCCCCCCTTTATAGCCGGCCCCCTTTATGTACCAGGCCCCCCTTAATAGCCAGGGCCCCCTTTAGTAGCCGGGGCCCCCCTTTGTACCGGGGCCCCCTTTGTAGTCGGGCCCCCCTTTTGTATTGGGCCCCCATTTGTAGCCAGGGGGCCCCCAATAGAGCCAGGCCCCCCCTTTGTAGTCAGGCCCCCATTAGTAGTCAGGCCCCCAATAGTAGCAGGCCCCCCAAAGTACTAGGGCCCCCAATAGTACCAAGACCCCCTTATATCAGGGGCCCCCAATAGTAGCCGGCCCCCTTAGTACCAGGGCCCCCTTAGTACAGGGCCCCCCCTTATAGCCCCGGGCCCCCCTTAGTATCAGGGGCCCCCATTTGCCAGGGCCCCCCTTAATATCAGGGCCCCCCTTAGTACCAGGGCCCCCTTAGTACCCGGCCCCCCTTAAAATCAGGGCCCCCATTAGTACCAGGGGGCACCCATTATACCTGGGGCCCCCTTAAATATCAGGGGCCCCCCTTTTGTAGCCAGGCCCCCCTTAATAACAGGGCCCCCATTAGTAGCCAGGCCCCCTTTGAAGTTAAAAAAAAAAAAAAAAAAAACCAGCCACTTCCTGGCTCCGGCTCCCGCCCTGGCAGGCCCCCCCGGTTTCCCCAGCCCCTCCGGTCCGCCGCCCTTCAAAGGGGGCGGGGTGAAGGGCCCACGTCCCTTTAGCCTCCAGGGGGAACACGGAGCGCAGCGCTAGTGGGGCTTGCTCCGCTACACCGGCCCCCGGGACATTAGTCCCCAACCCCCGGGGCCCTTTCTCGGCGCCGGGGCCAGGCCCCGGGGGGTCAGTGACCGGATGCCGCCGGCCCCGGGGGGCGACGGGACGCCTCCGGCCCAAGCGGGCCGGGGGGGGCCCCACCGGGGATTCCCCCGACCCCGCGGCCCACCGGCCTGTCTCACAGTATTAAGTGTAAATACGCCGAAATGCACACCGAAATTCCCCTGTGAAAAAACCCAAGACTTTCTTTGGGGCCCATAGCAACCAATCAGAATTCCCCTTTCATTTCATATAGTGCGCTGAAATAATGAAGAAGGAGCTCTGATTGGTTGCTATGGGCAACAAAGAAAGTCTTAGAACTAGACAGTTTTCATAAATGTTCCCCTTTATATCTATTACTAAACTTAATATCATTAGCTAGAATTAGTGTCATTTCTCAATAGTTCCTCATATAACAACAAACAAAAGGAAAAAGAAGAAACAACTCTCTTGGGAAGATAAATTTACCAGCTTTTCTATTATTTGTACTCTTAAACAGCTGGCACATTGTGTCAAAGGTCATAAATCAAGAATTTCATTTTCCACTTCCCACCACTTTATTATTCAAGCTCATTTTCACAATTTAGAGCACTAGTTGTCTTCCTAATACACTTCCTGTATGTCTTCTGAACACGGACATTCCTTGTTCTGAAATGTCCACCTAACTCTTATGTACTGCACTTGCTCAAAGTACCTTACTGGAAGGTGTAGTGAGGAAATCATAGGTAATGCAGCATTTATATACTGGCTATTTATACGTAACAGAACATGTGATAGGTGGAGCATCCTTATGTGGCATCTAAGAAACCACAAGTTCCGTTCCCAGGCTTCATGTCGTTCTTTGTAGTTTTGTTTAAAGCAGAAGTAGACCTGGCTGTCACAATCTTAGATAAGAAAAAGAAATAACCAGCAAACTTTAAGAAAATAAATATTTTCGCCACAGATAATCAGTATTATTGTTTATTTTAAAGTGACATTAATTCCTAGGCAGTGTACATCCAAAAAGGGGTTTAAAGTGAACCTGTCAAGTGACTTATACTGCCCTATCTGAGAGCAGAATGTGATAGATGAAGAGAAGCTGAGCTCTGTAATATATAGGGTTATATGATTTCTGATTAAAAGGCAGAGAAAACAGTAACATGGCTCTTTAAAGAGGTTTTCCCATCACAGCAACTGCTGCTGGAAGTGCCAATTACTGTTAAGTAAGCAATTTTCAAAATGTATATCATGAAAAAATATGTATGCTTTACCTAATATGGGCCTTTTTCGCACCTTCAACTTACTCTTTTGTCTCCTTGGTTACCGACCACCACTGTGGGCGATATGTATGAATGGGGTTGCACCAGATATCTGGCATCTTTTCAGCCCGATATCCAGTGCAGCCCTGTTTGCTACATTTTTAAATGGCCCATATGCCAATTTCAGGTGCATTACAAAGCATAAGCGGCACTTTGTGATGCGTCTGATTCCAGGCGGCATGCAGGAGGTGGGGCGCACTAGAACCGTATGAAGCTACAGATTTATAGCTTCACTCCGGCATTTCTAGGCGCGTTACTGCTGGAACAGGTATACTACTTTCAAAATGGTTTACCTGAGGCAGAAATGTCGTACTAATGCTAGAATGCGCCTGACTTATGATCTGCTGTAGAGCGGGTTCATAAATCAGGCACATTCTAGGCTATTATTATGCGCATGAAATTTGGCATTTAAAGGGAACCTGTCACATAGATTTTGCCTCACTTGCTGAGGGCAGCACAAGCTAGTGTCAGACCTGCTGTTTCCAGCGCTGTGTCCCTTATTCTGTAAGATGCAGCAGTTTTAGAGCATTTACCCCTCAAATCTTATTCATGAGCAGGTGTTAGCTCCTCCCACCGAAGGCTAGCTCCGCCCACTGGCAGTTATTCACATATTTCTACCTATTCAAAGTAATAGGTTTGTCAGTTGAGATGGACGGGGTTTGAAAAAACTGACACTCTGAAGGACTCTTCAAATGACTCTTGTGGCTGAAAACTGCAGATTTGAGCATTAAATACACAAAAACTACAGCATCTTACAGAATAAGGGACACAGCACTGGAAACAGCATGCCTGACACTACCTTGTTCTGTCCTCAGCCAGGGGGTCAAAAACTAGGTGACAGGTTCTCTTTAAATGCCAAATTTCATACATGCCGCCCTGTTTGCTTTCAGTTATGGCCGGTAATGCAACGTTATCAAAGACTGTCTGAGAATAAATTCCTGTGACTTGGCCAGATTGGAGAGAGGGAAGTGCACATGCGCAAAAATGCACATCTCCACTATCCTAGCCACAGGTAATGTCATAATAACGCTTCACACAGGCCAGTACTGAAAGTACACAGTTGTGGTCGGTAACCAAGGAGACAAGAGCAAGTCGAAAAAGCAAGAAACATGCATTGTGAAAATTCCTTACTCTACAAGTAATTGGCCCTTCCAGCAGCACTTGCTGTGATGGGCATATCCCTTAAAGAGACAGGTGAAGTCCTGCTAACCCAACCTACATACAGTAATTGACAGTTTTACAAGTATCAGTCTGGGTACAGAGCAAACTTACAATTACTGTAGGTGGTTGGGGTTAGCAGGACTTCAACTGTCTCTTAAAGAGAACCTGTCACATAGTTTATGCCCCCCTGGCAGAGGACAGAACAAGGTAGTGTCAGACATGCTGTTTCCAGTGCTGTGTCCCTTATCCTGTAAGATGATGTAGTTTTTGAGTATTTAGTGCTCAAACCTGCAGTTTTCAGCCAGAAAAGAGTCATTCAGTTTTTTTCATTTCCTGCCCACCTGAGGCTAGCTCCGCCCACCTCAACTGATAAACCTATTACTTTGAATAGGTAGAAACATATTAATAACTGTCAGTCATTTAAGACTGTCAGTCATTTAAGAGTCATTTAAAACCCAGCCCACCTGAGGCTGGCCCCCGCCCACCTCAACTGATAAACCTATTACTATGAATAGGTAGAAACGTGAATAACTGCCAGTGGGCGGGATCCCATGGAGGACAGAGGGAGCTCCCTCCCTCTGTCACACTCCTTAGCTGCCGCAATCGTTATTGATTCCAGCAGCAAAGGGGTTAAACCTCCATGAAACTGAGTTATCTCCACTCCCAACAGCAACTGTAAGAGTCAGTCCTTTGCCAGCATGATCGCCATGACGTTTCTTTACGTCATGGAGCATTAACAGGCACTGCACAGAAACGTCAAGGTGCGTTAAGGGGTTAAGCAATAGAGGTGGGGGGGCACAAGATATGGAGAGCCTTGTATGTTTCGGTTAATAGTTTAAACTAAATTTCTGGGCAGTGGGTAGTCAGTAAATGGATTGGCAGAGGGGAGAAGTGAAGGAATAACAAGTACAAAGGTAGATGAACCAGGCAACAGAGTTGAAGATGAACTGGAGGTGAGCAAAAGTGTTAGATGAGAGCCACAAAGAAGATGTTGCAGTAGCCTAGGTGGTAGATGATGAGGGCATAAACTAGCATTTTTGCGGAGACAAAATTTTAAAAAAAGTAGATTTGTATATTTGCCAAAATTAAGAAAGAAGCAATTTGCCAAATAATTTATAATGGTATAACAGGCACATAGAGTACAGTATATAAGTATTAATTAAATACTTATGTGCAGAGGTTAATCATTTTGTTGGGGCAGATATTGGAATGCTTTAAAAAGTAATTTATGTATTCTAAGATACAGGGTTCATTTGTATGCATATCACATAAACCATGGGATAGAAATTGTCTATGCTTCCAAGTATAACTAGTGAGAAAAGGACCTGATTAACCGACATTGTAGAGCATTCTTCAACAGGTAAGATTGATAGATAGGTGAGTATATAGAGAGCGCCCCATGTAAATAGGTATATAGAGCACTTCATAGATAGCTAGTATATAGGTCTCCTTAGTAGGTAGGGGTATGTATAAATATATATATATATTAATATATATATAATATATATATATATATATAATATATATTAATTATATATATATATATATATATATATATATACTGTATATAATTTATAGGACCCCACAATGGCTAGGTATGTAATCCCCTTCAGTAAGTAGGTAAATAGAGCCTCCCAGTAGGCACTCCATGAAAAAATTTATAATACTCACCTCCTTCTGCACACCCACCAAACACCTCGCTCTTTTGCTTATTGTCCAGCACCTGTGCCAAGATACTGCTTCCAGTTATTTTGTTTGTTGTCCCAGTGTTTTAAGTGATGTACTGTCCTGCTTTTTTGTACTATGTATGATTTTTAACTGTTTTAGCTGTGAATAAAAACATTGTGTCAGTTTTGTGGAAACATATTTGTTATAATAAAGTTTATTACAGATTTTTGACAATTTTATATAGTATTTTCGAGTCATCATTTTGTTTTGGTCTATATTTGGTATATTTAGGTTGACAGTTGTTTATTTGACCTGCTTCTGAATTGGTATTACATAAGCCTAAGTACTGGTTCCTTAGCCTTGGGGCCTAGGACAGACAGCAGTGTAGGCAGCGTGATGATGTTACTTTATCACACTGCCTGTGCAGCGGCGCACAGTAGTAGTCAGCAGGGTAGAGATCAAATGGCTCCTTGCTCTGCCATACTCTTCAATTGTATGCGCGTAGTAAAGACGCACATACAATTGAGATTATCTGTATGGTCGAAAAAAGGGGTCTGTTACTGCCGGCGCAAGTGGGTCCTTTATGGCAGTTCTAGGTTTACTACTCGAAGGCTATGTTCACATGTCGTAATTGCGGTGCATACAGCACGCCCCGCAATTACGCCGGGTCTTTGGGGGTCGTGCTGATACGCGCTTACTCCCGCGACGGAGGGGGGAAGCGGGGGCCCGTCGGCCCCATTGACAGTCATTACTTACGGCACGTATTCGCCGCAAGTAATTAACATGTCACTTATCTCCCCACGAGTACAATACGATCATATTGTAAGAGCGGGGAGAGGAGGCGTAATTCATAGTTCTCTATGAGAACTGTGGATTACCATAATTTCGGCGCCCATCTTGCTTGTATTAAAGCGCAAATACGACGTGAAATGCGTGCCGAATTTCCCCCGTGTAAACATAGCCTAATGGCCGCACTGTTTGGGCATTCCACACTGCTGTTTACATGCCTGTTGTGTGACACTGTCAAGACACTGTATGCCATTATGTATGTTGGCACTGCACTACTATTGTATCTAAACTGCATCAGTTCTGAGCAGTCTTCATCAACTCCATTATAATGCTTGCTTGTTTATGGTTGAGAAATGTTACAGGATGCACATATCTACAAACTTACAGCCAGACCCATCTACCTTGAACTTCATGGTTGCTGCACAGATGGCAATGATAGGAAATTGAGCAATCTAAGATGAGCTAAGAACCTGTGCAGAAATACACTAAAATTATGTTTCATCACCAAGGATGCAGTCCTTGGGTAAGAATTATGCATATTTCCTCTTTTCTGATTGTATTATGTGAGGTTCAGAGCTGTAAAGTTTCCAGTAGTGCTTGAACTGGTCTGAATCCTCACAAAATTCAGTGAGGTCTGAATGGCAAGTAAACCCTCACACCAACCAATTTATTGGTTCCTCTCCTCAAGTTGAGATCTTTCCCCTTTCGAAGCCACTCTTGCCTCTAACCCAGCCAACCAGTAAGTTCTACACTGCACTGACGAGGGGCAAATACCCTGAAACAGCTGTCTGTAGTTGAACTTAACTGGCTTGGCTCAAATCCCTTTCACATTGCTAGGCTCCTGTGAGCTACATGTGAATTGATGATAACTACATCCAATAGAGTGCGCTGTGGAGCGCCTCAGCTCTTTTCCCATAAGCCATTGATTTATGCAAAACAGTCAGTGAGGTCTGAATGGCAAGTAAACCAGTTTATTGGTTCCTCTCCTCAAGGAGAGATCTTTCCCCTTTCGAAAATTAAGATTAGTGAGATTGCTGTAGTTGAAGCTGTCATGATGTGGTCACGCAAAAACAATCCACAATATGCTGATGGTTATCTTACCTGTATCATATTTTGTTTACTCAGCCCTGATGCTTCAATATTGCTATCTTGTTACACAGGAATGTAAATGTGAATTCAGACACAACAAAATATAGTTAAAATCAGAAAGACCATAGATCATGCACATTATATATTTTGGGCCACATGTATGAACCTGTTTAGGTCTAAAACTCACTTTTTTGCCCATAGGTTACAATGGGCAAAAGAGTGAGTTTTAGACCTAAGCAGTTTCATACATGTGTCAAATCAAACAGTTGCACTGTGAAGTCATTTAATGGTCCACAGTTGGTTAAAAAGCACTAGGGATTATCATATCAAAATACCTTATGCAGATCACACTGTAGAATTTCACATGTTTCAGTGTAGAATCCACAGGTTTTCTATGTCAAAATCCACATGAATTCCATGTCCTATTATATTTAATGGGCATCTGCTTCATAGCGTCTACAGTACAATAAGGATTTTTCGAACATGGATTTGAAAATGTGCAGTGCAGATAAAAATAAGTTTTACTGTCATTTAAAGGGGCTTTCCAAGATTTTTAAACACTTACTACCTCAGCCAGTTTTGACCTCAATGACACAGCCCCGTTTTTCAAATCTGACGTGTAAGTTTATGTGGGAATAACTTTTTGATACTTTTACCTATCCATGTGATTCAGAGATTGTTTTCTCGGGACACATCATGTTTTAAGTTAGTCATAAATTTGCAGTCCTTATTTGTGAAAAATATCAAAATGCCATGAAAATTTGGCAAAAATTGCCATTTTCAAAGTTCCACAATTTCTGCATGTAAGACAGATAATTATTCCACACAAAATAGTTTATTATTAGCAACTACCATATGTCTACTTTATGGGCCACATGTATGAAGCTCGCCGGGTCGAGGCGCCATTTTCCGCCAGTTTCCGTTGGAATCTGCGCCTGATTTATGTCGGGGACGGGAAGCGCTCATACATATCATGTAAAGTCCGCCGCGCCTCGGGCGCAGTGCGGGAATGAGGCGAAGTTCGGCGCGCATCTTTAGATTGTCCCCGGGGGTAGTCGATTATACATTGCGGTGGAAAAAGTCCCGCCGCGCCTCGCCAGTGCGTGGGGCACAGTGCGGGACATGGGCCCTGTGCGGCGCTGGGGCCCAAGATTCGCCGTCTGAGAAAGTGCCCTCATACATGCGGGGAAAAGTCCGGCGCGCCTCGCCAGTGTGTGGGGCGCAGTGCGGGACTTAGGCTCCGTGAGGGACTGCGCCGAAAATCTGTTCCGATGCGAGACAGGCTGGAGCGGCGAGAAATCATTCCACATGTCGGTGCGGAGTTATAAAAACCAAAATCGCCTTTATAAAGGGGTTCTACATTCTCAGAAAAGAGCTGAAACATTAAAAAATAAATATTTCATAAAACAAAATCACTTTCCAATATCCTAAGTCAAGAATTAGGATATTGGAAATGGGCCGGGAAAAACAGTATTTCAAATTCTGAAACCTATTCTCATTGTCGCCAGAAACCGGCCAAATCAAATAGGAGCGACACTGAAAATATTAAAACCCATGGGGCAGGATTGACCAAATCGAATCCACGGCGGGACTGTTCAAAATACAGTAAAAATGCTAAAAACAGCTGATTGGCTGAGATAACAGGGGCTTTTGGGTATCTCAGCCAATCAGAATAGGAGCGACAAAGTCCATTCTAGGCTATGGGAGAAGTTTAGACCAATCAGAATACGAGCGACAAAGTCCCATTCAGCCTATGGGGAAGTTTACAACCAATCAAATCCACGGCGGGGCAGTTCAAAATACATAAAAAGGCAGAAACGAGCGATTTGGGTTAAGCAGCCGGGGGGGCGCCAGCTTACCAACAAGCGCGAGCG